>ML784218.1:222769-272501 GCA_009831015.1 Picea engelmannii | reverse complement strand
GGACCTCTTGATGAGGTCATTCATTTGTATGCTCATTGGGACAAAATAAATAGGATTGGGTCAGGTGCTCTTGTAGCCCAAAGAGCATCCCCTCTCTCAAAATCTTTGTTGACGAATTTCTCAAATGTTGGGATCCAAAATTTCAGGTTTTTGAAGATACATATCATGAGCTAGTGACAACCCTACGGAAGGAGGGCCTTATTATCCTTTTTGAAGGTAATGAAGCGGTTGATGACAATGAGGTCTTCCTCAAGGAAGAAGGAAGCCATGTAGATGATAGTGATGATATTATAAAAGACTTCAAAGATTCACATGTTGAGGATGATTGCGATGATGTCCTAGATGAAGAAAGCTACCAAGCACCTCGGGAGAGAGTTGAAGAAGATTGGGGAGTTTTTGAATGAAATACTATAGGTCAGCCATATACCACTGCTGAAGAAGATGACAATAATGATGTTGGTGTCCTAGTAGACTCTGGGCATTTTTAGGTTGATGCTTCAAACCATGGTGATCAGTTTGTTGTCCCATAGGAAGATGAAGAAAATAGATTTGGACTCAGGGAGGTTGATCAAGACGGCTATAGGGAGGATAAGTCTCCAAGTCATGAGGATGTTGCTAGTATTATAGGTGAAGTTCTGATAATTTCAACAAGAAAATACTGCTAGATTTTCTATTGAAGACAAGGAGCGATTGTTGGAAGATGAAGTTTTTGATACACCATTTTCCACAAGTCTTAATATTCCTTCATGGGATATAAATCTGATACTGTGTAAAGAAGAGGCTCTTACTATACCCTCTGAAGAGGATGGATTGCCGAATGATGTTTTTCATGATGAAGACATAAATTGGATGAGGATTGGTAGAAGATCCTACACCTTGCAACTTGATTCATTTCCCATCTATGACACTTATGATCAATGTAACCAAGAAAAATGTAGAATTGTGCATGGGAGCAGGCTGTTTGTAGAGGAATTTGGAAGGGATGCATTCCAGATTCCTTTAAGGGAACACGTGGGTCCTCATTCAGAAATTGTCATGATAGAAACATTGTTTCTCTCAACCCAGAAGGTTCTCATGAATGAGAATTGAGCTATGGCATGCTTAAAAAAATACAAACAATAGATCCCCTGTATCATCAGGCTTCACCACAATTAGATGATAAAAAACCAGGCCCAAAAGTTACGAGGATTAGTTGTTTGAAGAGATACATGCCTGGGTATTATGAGGAGCAGAGTACTATGCCAACCTCCAACCTTTTTATGATGGAATGAATATCACTTATGGCTCCCAACGAATGATAGAAATGTAGGGATCATTTCTTTATTTATTTACGCCCCAGAACAATCCCTCTTATTTTGTTCTCGACCTCTTTCTGAAAGGGGATCTGTACCCAGAAATTGAAGAGGTTGGCATCATACATGTATCCACCATGGAAGAAAATTCTAAAGAAGACTCTGATTTGGAAGAATTGGAAGGAGAATGTGGTGCAGTTATGAAGACTTTGGTTGATGATATCCATGATGCCCTAAATTGTGATGATGAAGCAATGAGTAGACAAAAATTAGTATTGGATCCATCATCATGTGATTTGGATGAGTTCATCATTACAATCTCTAGAAGGGACGCATTCATAGTGGTTTTGATGATAACCCTCAGTATGATGAGTATGAATAAAATAGCGAATGAGAAAAGTGTTGCATGACTTTAAAAAATGAGAGCCCTATTGTTACCTATGCTAGTCACAGTTTTGATGTCATGGAAATTTCTTTTGAAGACATATCTCTTGATCATTTTCTTTTAGTGAAAAAATGGTTTGACAAGAGTCCAGGATTACAATGTGAAGGTGACAGTGCTTTGAGAATTCACGAATCTCAAGATAAATGTTAGCCTAGAATTAGGCACACAACTCACCTGGTAAACTCTGAAGCTAGAAATCTGTCGCTGGAGCAAAGCAATTGCAGTTCTTACACTTTTTTCTTTGATAAATCTCCTATCTATGATACTTATGAAGAGGGTTGTCAGATCCCTTTTCTCAAAAGAGGCAGATTCTAATGTGTAGTTTCAGAGCAACAATTCTTGCACATATATGATAATCTCTTATGAGTTGACAATGATAGAGATTGCTGGCAGAATTCCAATTATCTTGGCTAGACATAAAACAATGACAATGATGATACATATATAGGTTTCTGTAGTAATGATGTCTTTCCTACCCATAAAAACTAGTATGAGAAGTGCATGAGTGAAAACTCCTTAGAAATTAACACCTGGGAAAGGACAAAGGAAATGTGTGGCAAAATCCTCGACCTGCATTTTAAGGACATAATTTGTACCAAAATTATGGGTCATGGGTGACGTGGCTATTTGAAGAATATGGTGATTTTGTATGAGTATTTTTTGCATTAGCACACATGAGGAAATTTGGGCATGGAACACCTTATGTTTAGAAGTTTTTTGTGAACATACACCCAGGTGTTGTTTTTTCCTAACATTGATGAGCATATTCAGCTACAGTCATTCATAATTTGATGCGTCCCTGTTTTCAATGATAGTTAAGCATAAGGGTGAGGATGGAATGAATGAATGAAGGGTTGAAATCTTGGTGACGAGATTCTGGGTTTCTCAAGTGCTCCAGAGAAGAGAATTTGTCCTCAGGTAGGAACCAAATGTTAACCACATTATTTTTGTTATTTTTGTGGGGTAACCATAGGGGTTCCTGGAAATTATTTTGAAGATAGGACAGGGGTATTCATGCTGACATCATGGATAAAGGTTGGACTTGAGTATTCTGGAGTGTTTTTTGTGACAATAGGTCTATGGAAATGGAACACAACATCAAGCCTTATCAAAACACTCATTAATAGATGAATATTGTATCAAGGGCATTGCAGAAGCTAATATTGGTCAAAATTTGGTACGTGTTGGCGAGAATAAAGTTTTATTCCTCTCCTTTCTTGTATGGTTCTGGTTCAGGTTCATATGAGTTGATGAAATTTGGCACAACATACACCATAGTTATACCATGAATTACATGCCTTGGATAGATTTGAACAATACTATCAGTGCAAGCCTCGAGAGGAGGAATCATTAATGCACCTTAGAGAGGATACTTTAAAGAACGAATTGAAGAGCCAGAAAAAGCATGTGAGGAAATTGGAGAAGGAATCCCTTTGGTCTAAGCCTCGGGAGGAGGAATCATTAATGTACCTCAGAGAGGATACTTTAAAGAATGAATTGAAGAGCCAGAAAAAACATGTAAGGAATTTGGAGAAGGAATCCCTTTGGTCTAAATTTCTGGAAGAGGGGAAAAACATAGAGAATTGCCAGAAATCATGGTCCTAGACAAGGGTGACATCTGGTCATGTAATGCTAGAACTTAATCATGTGGATTTGGTCATATGATTGATGATAGTTTGCAGATATAACTTTTATTCAAGGTCAATGAATGTGAACGAACAACACCAAGAGTCCTATTTCATTACCAGAAGTAAACCACATTGATAACACAATTTATTCATTTGCAAATGGAGATGATGTTGAGGCTGGGTTTAATCTTGAACTAGGTGTGGGTGAAGCTTCAAAAGAATTAGGAATGTTAAGAGAATAAAATGTTGAAATGCCAAAGGAAGTAGGTTCTGTTAACTACAAAGTAGAGGAAAGAGCATCGAAACAGAAGACATGGGCAGTCAGTGAAACAGACAATTAAAAGATGGTTATCTGCAAGTTTGCAAGTCTGCAAGTTTTTGTCCTACAATTTAAATAAATAATTTAAATAAATATCTTTAAGGAATTTAAAGAAGAAGGACCAGGTAAATAGTAAATACCTATCAAGATGTTTGGAAAGTTGAAACCCTGGTAATTATTCACCGCCAAAGCCTCGTGCAACACCTTCTGAGTTTCTTCTGCTCTGAACAGGTGGCTCCACCACTGGCATCTCTTGCCCTCTTTCCATTCCGTCGAGGGGAAATAAACCTGAAAAATCAATATAGAATCTCTTTCCCTCTTTCCGTTCCGTCGAGGGGAAATAAACACGAAAATTCAATATAGCATCTCAGTGATCTCTTGCCCTCTTTCCAAATTTCGTTCCGCCGAGGAGAAAAAAACATGAAAAATTCAATATATGTAAACCAGGGTCTGGGCCTTGGGGAATTAGAGATTTTCTAGATGGTCACTAGATAGTAGACTCTGTAGTTCTAACAAACAAACCAGACAAGAAACAAAGCTATGATTTTAACCCTGGGCAATGGGCAGATGCCATACAATTTATACTAGGTGGGAGGGCCAAAATGTAGCTACTCAGTGCCCATACCACAAAATCTGGGTGAATTAAACCATAAACCCCGATTTTACCAAATGGAAGGGTGAAGAGGCGATCAGAAATTCCCATACTTCTATAAATTTGGCTAATGGAAGCTTGTCCCTCCAAATTTCAGGGGCGAAATATAATTTTTTTCCCTCTATCTCTCCTAAAAACAAGGGCTAACCTTGTACAAGATTTTTCCCCTAAAATAAATTAGGGGCTAATGATATAAGTTTTAAAAAATCACTTTAATACAAAAAATTCGCCCAATAAAAAATTGGAAGCCCCTAAATTTTGCCCATGAGCGAAATTTTGCCCCTAAAATCATCTATGCTTGGTATGATCTGGTAGCTGCATAGTAGATTCTATTGACTTAGTTTGTTGAGAGAGCCAAGGGAATAAGGGTGTAAGATATTAGGAAGGAGAGGGAAGGGAAGTGTAGAAGGTCCAAGGATGGTATTGAAGCTAAGGGAATTGAAAGTGTGTTGGGGATAAAATAAGAATCTAACAACATCCATGTGGGAATAAGCAGAGAATAGCTTGTTGAGGTGTGTGGGTGTGAGTAAAAATTGAAAGAGAGAGAGGAATTTATGTAAACTAACTTGCTAAGATGTAATAGGGATAGGTAGAAACATTATAATATGTTGAACTTATGCTTATACTAAGAGGGGAGGGGGGTGAATCAGTATAACATACCTTTTACTTTAATTTATCATTCATCAATCATTCATTAACTTTAAAACAATAAATGCATGTAAAATCAAATCACGGTACACAATGTTTAACTTGGAAACCCTTGCTGGAGAAAACCACAAAAACTTATCTTTATAAATGTATCTAGGCATCAACGTATTGTCACAAAGATTGTAGGGAACAACCTATAGGAGACACTAATATCCTCAGCTGAGAACCAACTCAACAAGATATTGTGTAGGAACCAACCTACTGGCGACACCAATATCCTTAGTTGAGCACCAACTCAACAAGATATTATGTAGGAATCAACCTACTAGAGAAACCAATCTCCTCAACTAAGCACCAAATTAGCAAGATATTGTGTATGCACCAACCTACTGGAGATACCATTTTCCTTAGATGAGAATGAACTCAGTATGACCTATATAGGCACCAACCTAACATCTTCATACACAAAGTACTTTTGACTTCACCTACATGCTTCATACTTCATGTATTTCATAGCATCATCATACCCTTAAATTTCAGTCTCCAGTTCCTATGTTTGCTTCATAGCTCAGACATAGATTCAAAACCTAGTCAAATTTATCCTTCATTCCATAGTGAACCTCAAAGAATCATTCACAGAATATAATCCCATACTACAACATCACAACCTCTAAAAAAAATATGTTTCAACTTCATAGACCTTATTCCTTCATAGTGCACCCCTAAAACTCCAAGAAAACTTCTCTTTCACCTTTAGACCCCAAGAATACTCTCTAGCTTCTCTTGCGCACCTCATATCTATTTTGCGCACCTCCAACTTTATATTATCGCTTGGATTATCTTCAAATGTGCACATCTATCTTGTATTTATAGTGTTTTTGTGCTCACTTTTAGGGCTGACCTATAAAGATTGGCTGGGCCGACATCAACTTTCTAGCTGGTTTGTTTAACAAAAAAATTCATATCTCCTCATTCCTAAGGAGTTAGAGGGAATGCCATATATTGTTGGAAAGTTCCCAGAATAATATTTTCAACTATATAACCTATGTTCCCATTTGAGCTAGGTAATTTTAGTAAAAATACCTTCAAAGACAAGATATACAAACTAAGCATAAAAAATATAAAAACAATATTTACAACAATATCCATATTGCAATATTTATCTTGGACATCTATAGTCTCCCTGATCCAGGTGGATATCAGTGTCCACCCACCTTTTCCAACTGGCTCAAAACAGTTTTCTGGCAATTTTGGTAATTTACTATTTTTAGTAGTTTTTAACTTCCAGGGCCATTTTGAGGGCCCAAATGAAGTTTTTTTTTTTAGATCGAGCTTCCCAATGATATCTGAAGGCTCTAATTGAGCCCCCTAAATGAATCTCCTCGACGATACCTTTCCAACGAGCTATCCTGATCCCAAAATGGAGATCATATTCCAAAGTTACGCCCCGGGAAGTTCATACACCAAACTACCCAAAACGGGGTCCACAAAACTGCTGGTTTTTCATCTTCTAGGGTTATGGTTTTGGATTTTCTTTATGATAAAAAGGCCTTTGGAGCCTCATTTTAAAATCATATTCTTGCGAATGTGAATAGCGGACACATCTCTTCTCAGAGATAAGTTTCCACCATTCTAGTGAGTCTTTCACTCTGTATTTTTTATAGTCTTTGTACATTTTCGCTCATTAATAGAAAATTGTGCATTATTGTATCACTCTGTTTATGGTTTCATCTCTGATACATTTATTTTATATTATTGGATATTTGAGATATCTTTGTACATTTCTTTATTATATCTCTGCTCTCATTTCATGCCGAAAATAATCCGGATCAGTGGTATCAAAGCAGGCTACTCTTGATCGTTTCTTTTCAGTGCATGTCCTCGACAAGGTCCGAGTATATAAAGTTGGGTCTCAAGCTTGTATCTTTTGAATACAATATCTATCGCACGCCCAAGAAACCCTCCATGGCGGAAGAAAAGAAAAATGGCGGGGCAGACGATTCTATCAATTTGTTGCTTGAGAAAGCTCTCATGCGACAGAGGGATGAAATGATGGAGATTTTTTCCCACATCCTTCAACTCCTACCGATAGAAACAAGCGCATCCTCATCAAACAACCACTTTGGAAGCACCTCCCCTTTCAAGGTACAGGTTAATTTTTATATTCCTGTATTTGAAGGTCAGATAGATGCCGATGTCCTAAACAAATGGTTAAATCTGTTAGAAGGTTATTTCTATGTTCATAATTTTTTCGACAGGGAAAATATCACCTTCAAACTCCTTAAATATATCCCCCATGTCAAACATTGGTGGGAAACTTTGATGCAGGAGCATCATCTCACGTCATCCAGCCAGCCAACCACGTCAAGCACACGCATTCAAAGCTGAAGAGAGGCGCAATCCTCATTTTGATTTATAAATTGAATGTAATTAAATGTTTAAGCTGTTGAGCTGTAGAGCCGTGCCTTTGTGAAGGCATAAGTAGATAGGCCTTTAATGTTTTGTAAGCCTGAGATCTAGATCCGGATAGTGGACTAAATAGCCCATTCAATGTAATTGAATAGGGTAGGTAGATTGGAGGGAAGAGCTCGAAGAGCCTCCTCATGTAAAAAGATCATTTGTATCTCTTGATAGTAAGTGTGTGGTGTGGATAGAAGAGAATTTGCGAGTAGAGAGAAGAAGAAGGAGCCGAGACCTTGTTACAGGCCGTGCTCAAGAACACCTTGTATATACAGGCACTTGCTATATTTAATACAAAGAGCAGTTTTTCCTGCATGATTATGTGTTAAATGAATGTCTGTGAGTGTTCTTCATATGATATGGATGTATGCTGTAGATGTGTGCTGTAGGCTTACATTTGCAGGAGTGTGTCTGATTCCAGGTGAAGGTCTTTGAGGTTTCATGCCAGGAGGGCGTGACAGAGTACTACGGTCTCTGAATACCAGTGCACTGAAGCACTTCTGAATTATGTGGGTTCAGACAAGGACGTGTTGCGGCACATGAACTGGAATCAACAACTCTGTGAGAACCTCAAGGTTGATGAACACCTTGGAGGCAAGGTTGTGGGAGAGAACACAGTTGCAGACAAAATCTCTGCCAAGTGGGCATTGAGCATATGCATAGGGATGCATTTAGGAGGAACTCTGCCATGAGTTCAAAGAGAACTAGAATCACTGAGGATTCCGAGAGCTCTGCCAAGTAGGCATTGAGCAGGTGCATAGGTGCACAGGAGAGTATAGAACTGTTGGATGTTCTGTGAGAAGATACTATGCCAGGTGGGCATTTGAGTCAGTGTGCAGACAGGCACATGGGGAAGAGAACTCTTTGAATTCTGTAAATTTAAAGAAGAATCCACTGAGGGATCTTCGCAGGGTTGCTGAATACCCGAAAATACTCAGCAAAGAGGTTGCTTGAGTGAAGGATAGCCAGGAGGGCCTCTGAATTCTCCATCTGAGGGAGAAAGAGAAGAAGAATTAAGTTTCCTTGGAGTTCGAAGCTACAGAAAATCTCAGGGTGGATAACACCTTTGTGTGCATGTAAATACTCTGTAGAGGTGCAGGAGTTGAAGAATCCTTTGAGGGTAAGAAGGAAAGGAGAAGCTCATGAGGGTCAACGTTTTTATACGCGCAGTGAAGCTCAAAGTCTGAAGAGTTCGCAGAGAAGAAGGAAGGCCAAGGTTGAAGCCTTTGGAATATTGAAATTCTTCCAAGTCCTGGAAGAAAATGTTGAAGCTCAGGAGGAGCAACGCCATCCATTGGATCAGGTGAAGACGTGCGGATTTTAGTCTCTGGAGAAGTGTGCAGGAAGAAGAGATCGTGAGCGTCAGATCTTGCTCAAGATTGCCGATAGTCATTGGATCGGCAAGAAGCTGCATGAGGGTTGAGCCTTCATGAGAATTAGAGGAGTAAATTCCCAACAGGCATCGAGATATCGGGGATATCGAGGACATGAGGAGAGTCACTCGACACCCGAAACCCTGAATTAGCGAGGTTTGTTCTGAGCCATCCGTCTATGGGAGGACGCGTGTCACGTGATCATCCATTTCGAAGATCCGGGCACTAGGAATCACGAAGTCGTGATACGCGATATCCCGACAGTTAAAGGACAGTGTGGGGCCGCAGAAGTCAGTGGACAGGTGGCACTGTATATCAGGGTTTAATGGTGAAAATTTCCAAAACCATTACCTCAGGATTCATGATATCGTGAAATCCGAAATGCCGATAAGGTGAAGTGACGTGAAGGGTCGAACTCATGCGTGCATCGGAGTTTCGGCGTATCGGGGTTCGGGAGTCGGAGAGACAAGCTGTTTGACTTCGCGAGTGTCAAACTCGTGATAGGGAAAATCCCGATAGGAGAGGGAAAGGGTCAGCGTTGACTTGTATCGGGTTTCGGGGATTCGAGAACCGAATGCTCGACCTTTGGATTCATGAAGTCGTGAATTCCGATCCTTCGATTTGTAAAGAAGGGGGATCCCACGAGGATTACTGTGGGTGTAGATTTCCCAATAGGGAAATAGAAGGACCGATTAGTGTTCTTCGGGCCGTGAGAGAGAGAAGATCTTGTGAGCAGACGTGCTTGTGAGTGCGTGCTACGTCAGTTTGGTATCAGAGCCTGATTCTTGTCTATATATTTCAGGCGAGGGAGGGATAAGAGGTAAAGAGCACTCTAATACACGTCAAGTGGTATCAGAGTGGGGATTTCATCTGTATATTTCAGGTAAAGTGAGAAGGAAAAAGAAGATAGAGCACTGGAGACTCTGTGGTGATTGTTCGCAGGTAGGCAACAGTCCATTGACAGTCAGGAGGACTATAGGAGGAATATGGAAACACTCGGGATGCAGAGTGACAACAACAGGTTTGCTAGGAGAGAAGACAGGGAAAACAACATGGCTACTGAAAGCCATATATATGATGGAAGGAAAAACTTAGATTTATGGAGCCAAAAAGATATAGATGAAGAGCTCGTTGATATAAAGAAATAAATAGAAAAGCTTGCATTGCAGAGGCAACATAAATCCAAGTCGAGATGGGTATATGAATGGCCCATGAAGAAGCTGAAGATAAATTGGACAGTCAAGGAGTTGAAGGCTAGAAGACAGTGTAAGTTGTTAAAAGGATGGTTGAGTTATGCTGAAAACCTCGATGGACCTAAGGATATGGTTCAGGTATGTGAACCAGAGACTGGGAGAACTCTCAATGAAGAGGATAAAATGGGATCAACTGAGGATATCAAGAACTGCCAGGAGGGCAGGGAGGAAATTCCAGTTTGCCAGGAGGGAAAAGAGTTGATATCAGTTGAAAATCTCACGGACTGTCAAGAGGACAGCCAAGAAATTTCACATTTCTAGCTGGGCAATGGTATGAGGTCACTGCGGGATCTCAAAGACTGCCATGAGGGTAGTGGAAGCATCTCAAATTGCCAGGTGAGTAGAGATGAGAATTCGAGACTATCTGAAAGTCTCATGGACTTAGAGGTGAGTTCAATTCAGCAAGGAGTGTTGATGAAGATGGGATCAATTGATCTCATAGTCTACCAGGAGGCCAGTGAACAGATCCCATATTGCCAGGTGGGCAGGGATGAGCAGATGAGTTGGAATCAACCAGAAGAGCTGAAAGGGCAGGTGAGCTCAGAGATGGATTTATATCAGCATATGCAGCTGATAGAGGGGGAATATATGAGAAATATTTTGATGATTGGAGGAATTGAAGTATTCCTGCCACTTGCCCAAGAAGAGGCAAAAATCTGTGTTGTAGATGTAGCAACAACAGAAGGACAGCCAGCTGAGACTGTCAGGAAAGAAGAATTGGAGAAGATATCTGACGCTGCCCAAGAAGGAAAAGAGAATGAGCATTCTGAGGAATGGCTTAATGATTTTGGCCAGGGAGCTGAAAAGAAAGAAGCTGCAGCACTGAAGCTAGCCGCAAAAGAAGCCAAAGAGAAAGCAGACAGATTTATCACTCCATGGGAGATGGAGCTAGAGATGTTGGAGGATTGGCTGAACAATCCAGAACCAGCAAGAGAACTGGCAGAAGTTCAACTGTCAGAGAAGGTGATTGAATGGAAAGTCAGTTAAGAAGAGATTGCAGAGCTGAAATCTGCAGCAGAGTGGCAACTTGAGGCCACAGATGAAGATGAAGAGGATGGCATGGGAGATCATGATGATCTACCCATCTGTAGAAAATTTTTGCAGCTGAGGACACTGCATGAATAGGGCCAGCCACTGGAGCAGTTGGATGAAGTGATCAAGGAGATCCGAGAACTAATGATAAGGACAACAAGGACTGCCAGTGAGGAGAGGCTGAGCAGAAGGAAGGAAGAAGCGCAGTAGTAGAAGCAGCAGCAGGAAGATGGAGCAGATGAACAACTCCAAAGAATGATTTGGGATCCAGGGGGATTTCCACAGCTGAGATAAGAAGCTCATGAGAAGGAGCTCATGAATTTTTCAGCTGAGGAGTATGATGCAGGAGCATCATCTCATGTCAGCCAGCTAGCCAGCCATCCATGTCAAGCGCACACATTCAAAGTTGAAGAGAGGCGCAGTCCTCATTTTGATTTAGAAATTGAATGTAATTAAATGTTTAAGTTGTTGAGCTGTAGAGTCATGACTTTGTGCAGGCGTAAGTAGATAGGCCTTTAATGTTTTGTAAGCCTAAGATCTAGATCCGGATAGTGGACTAGACAGCCCATTCAATGTAATTGAATAGGGTAGGTAGATTGGAGGGAAGATATCGAAGAGCCTCCTCATGTAAAAAGATCAATTGTATCTCTTGATAGTAAGTGTGTGGCGAGAATAGAAGAGAATCTGCGAGTAGAGAGCAGAAGAAGGAGCCGAGACCTTGTTACAGGCCGTGCTCAGGAACACCTTGTATATACAGGCACTTGCCATATTTAATACAAAGAGCAGTTTTTCCTGCATGATTATGTGTTAAATGAATGTCTGTGAGTGTTCTTCATATGATATGGATGTATGTTGTAGGTTTACATTTGCAGGAGTGTGTCTGATTCCGAGTGAAGGTCTTTGAGGTTTCATGCCAGGAGGGCGTGATAGAGTACTACGGTCTCTGAATACCAGTGCACTGAAGCACTTCTGAATTCTGCGGGTTCAGACAAGGACGTGCTACGACACATGAACTGGAATCAAAAACTCCGTGAGAACCTCAAGGTTGTTGAACACCTTGGAGGCAAGGCTGTGGGAGAGAACACAGTTGCAGACAGAATCTCTGAGGAGTTCTGTAGAAGCTCTGCCAAGTGGGCATTGAGCATATGCATAGGGATTCATTTAGGAGGAACTCTGCTATGAGTTCAAAGAGAACCAGAATCACTGAGGATTCCGAGAGCTCTGCCAAGTAGGCATTGAGCAGGTGCATAGGTACGCAGGAGAGTATAGAACTGTTGGATGTTCTGTGAGAAGATACTCTGCCAGGTGGGCATTTGAGTCAGTGTGCAGACAGGCACAGGGGGAAGAGAACTCTTTGAGTTCTGTAAATTTAAAGAAGAATCCACTGAGGGATCTTCGCAGGTTTGCTGAATACCTGGAAATACTCAGCAAAGAGGTTTCTTGAGTGAAGGAGAGCCAGGAGGGCCTCTGAATTATCCATAAGAGGGAGAAAGAGAAGAAGAATTGAGTTTCCTTGGAGGTCAAAGCTACAGGAAATCTCAGGGAGGATAGCACCTTTGTGTGCATGTAAATACTCTGCAGAGGCATAGGAGTTGAAGAATCCTTCGAGGGTAAGAAGGAAAGGAGAAGCTCAGGAGGGTCAACATTTTTATACGCGCGGTGAAGCTCAAAGTCTGAAGAGTTAGCATAGAAGAAGGAAGGACAAGTTTGAAGCCTCTGGAAGATTGAAATTATTCCAAGTCCCGGAAGAAAATGTTGAAGCTCAGGAGGAGCAACACCAGCCATTGGATCGGGTGAAGACGCACAGAGTTTAGTCTCTGGAGAAGTGCGCAGGAAGAAGAGATAGTGAGCGTCAGATCTTGCTCAGGATCGTCGACAATTGTTGGATCGACAAGAAGCTGCATGAGGGTTGAGCCTTCATGAGAAGCAGAGTAAAGTCCCGACAGGCATCAAGATATCGGGGATATCGAGGACGTGAGGAGAGTCACTCGACACCTGAAACCCCAAATTAGCGAGGTTTGTTCTGAGCCGTCCATCTGTGGGAGGACGCGTGTCACGTGATCATCCATTTCAGAGATCCGAGCAGTAGGAATCACGAAGTCACGATACGCGATATCGCGACAGTCAAAGGACAGTGTGGGGCCGCAGGAGTCAGTGGACAGGTGGCACAGTATATCGGGGTTTCATGGGGAGAAGTTTCGAAACCATTACCTCAGGATTCACGATACCACGAAATCTGAAGTGCTGATAAGGTGAAGTGACATTAAGGGTCGAACTCGTGCGTGCATTGGAGTTTTGTCGTATCGGGGTTCGGGAGTCGGAGAGACAAGTTGTTCGACGTTGCGAGTGTCAAACTCGCGATAGGGAAAATACTGATAGGAGAGGGAAAGGGTCAGTGTTGACTTGTATCGGATTTCGGGGATTCGAGAACTGAATGCTTGACCTTTGGATTCACGAAGTCGCGAATTCCAATCCTCCGATTTGTAAAGAAGGGGGATCCCACGAGGATTACTGTGGGTGTATATTTCCCGATAGGGAAATAGAAGGACTAGTTAGTGTTCTTTGGGCTATGAGAGAGAGAATATCTTGTGAGCGGACGTGCTTGTGAGCACGTGATGTGTCAAACTTACTCGGAGAAAAGTTCCACAGAGGATTTTGGAATATATGGGGTCGAGCCCACTTGGGATGTTTTTGTGGATGAGGTAAAGGAATAGTATTACCCTGTTGGAAACTATGAGGACCAATACATGAGATGGATCAAACTGTGATAAGAGAAGGGCCAAGCAGTTACAAAGTTCACCAATACCTTCCATACCTTGCGCACCAAGATGGGTATCAAAGACTCTGAATGACATTTGGTTCTGAAATACCATGGCGCTCTACACAAATACATCCAAACTAAAATGGATTTTCTAGACATCTCATCACTCGGTGTTGCTTATCGATATGATGTTAAAATCGAGCATAAATTTAAGCACCAGAACAAATGAGATTTTGGGTCTGCAAATATGCAACAACCAAAGTATGATAAAGACATACCTAACAAACAGTCTCCCGAAAACTAGTCCAAGCCACAGGTAAAGAAGGGTCACGGAAAGACAAATAAGGACACCATAAAATGGTGCGATTTCCACAAACCCCCTGGCACAACATCGATGAATGTCGCTCAAAATAGTCATTGGTGGCAGAGATCAAAGACAAGGAACCGAACCCTGATTCAGAATCAGATTTTGAAAATACTGGTAAAAGACAGATCACTGACGCAGACCCCACTGCTATTGTCGCGATCGCAACAATTCAACCAGAAGAACCAAAGGAACCTGAAGAGGGGGAACACCTTTTTCATTCATAGATGTGGGTGAAGGGGACCCCACTGCATTTTATTGTTGACAGCGGAAGCCAGAACAACCTCATATCAACAAAGGTCGTCAAACAATTGGGATTTTCGACAACACCACACCTGCAACCATACAACATCGGGTGGCTTCTCCAAGGATGAGATCTCTGTGTCAACCAATAGTGTCGATTGTCATACGACATGCAACCCTTCAAGGATGAGGTATTATGTGATGTTTCCCCACTTTATGTCTTTGATGTTCTCTTGGACCAACCATATATATGGAAGCACCATGTTGTTTATGAGTCTCGACCTTGCAGTGTCATTGTTTCTCTGGGGATCATCTCTACAGAAACCAGAGGTAGTTTCGACTATTGTTCCACCTAAACAGTGCCTCTTCGTAAGAACATATTATTCCTTGTTTTTTTTAGGAGACTTTATTATGCTTCTTATACAGTCGCATGCTATGTTCCCATAGTTATTTCACTTATAACATTTAGTATCATAATCAAGTAGAGGAGCAAATGAATTGTAGTTTCTGTTAGCAAGCCCATGAGAACTTCTAGATTTGTTGCTGACATAATCATCCTTTGATGTCATGTAAGCACCTCTATTTTTGTTTCTCACATGGTCACTTATTGTATAATCTCTACAATCTATTGCTTTATGAACAAAATTATTTCAAGAAAAATAGTATCCAAGGAAGATATTTTGATATCGGTTTGTGAAATCCCTTCTCGATGGAACATCTCTTCTGAACTCATTCTTATTGTTCTTGTGAGAAGAATCAAATTTTTGCTGATAATCATTTCCTTTCCTGTTTCGTCTTTCATTGTTGATATATCCTTTGAGAATATTAGCATAAATATTAAGGTTTTTTTCATTTTCCTTATCTGGTGGCTTTGTGACCTTAGTGCTTGCATCTCCCTTGGGGGTAATTTTTTTTCCCGTCACAACCAAGACCTGTCTTGATGAATGGTGACCTTTGGAATCTGAGAATATTATCTAAGATTTCAGTACTCTTTCCAAACTTCAAGATTCTATTCAAATAATCTATTTTTTTCTCTAGTTCCTTTCTTAAGGAAACTATTTTAGCTTCTAGTTTCTCATAATTTTATTCATTTTCTTTCAGCTGGATTCTCACTACTTCTTCTATCCTTTTTTCCTCTTCTAGTTGATTTTTTAGGATGATAATTGTATTCTCTGTTTCTTCAAGATCATGATCCTTCTTTTCATGTTTCTACAATTTCTCCTTCTCCTTCATATTCTTTCCCCTGAGTTTCTCTATTTATTCCAAGGGACTAATGATATCTGCTTCAAGATTCACTTCCTCTGAATCAAAATTTTCTTTTTGATTATCTTCATTTTCTGCATCAACAAATTTTGTTTCCATGGTTGGAGAGATATTTTTCCTCATCATCACTATCTTCCATTTCTTTGTATTTTTCAGGTCCTCCTTTTAGATTTCTCAATGTAACATCCCCACTATAATCCCTGATTCAATTAATGTTTAATGTAGATATAATGGGTGACTAAAGACCAAGTGATGTATATGTGAATTGAATTTTTGAATGTTAATAATAAAATGTGATGCCAAATTCTAAAGGGACATGGACAAAGATGGGGGATGAATTAATCCAAAAGAGAGGGGAGAGTCTAGGAGAGTTCCTAAGAGGGGTCTAAGAGGGAATTACCCATTTATATTAATTCAACCCATTTTCCTAAATTTTGGCTATTGGTATATGAACCTTCTAACTTTTGATTGAGTGTTCCCAAAGCCAATCATTGAATGCATATAAGAGGGTGGATGTTATAAGTCACATCCCATAGTTTTTGGGAGCATGGGGGTTGAGTAAAATCAGCTCAAGGGAAGTGTGTGAGTCAAGAAAGAAAGCCAAAGGAGAAGAGATTTGTATGGGCAGCTACAACAATTTTTACATAGTTAGTTTTGGGAAAAGAACAACAAGTGGAGAGAAAGAAAGAAAACTTGGAGCTATACCATCCATGGAGGGTGAATTTGGAACATGAAGGAGCATATTTGGAGTTGAAGAGTGAAGAGCCAAGTTTTCAGGCCTAAATATTGAACTCCTATGTGAGTTGCATTGTAACAACAAGTATTGTTGTTGTTTGATGATAGTTTTCTTGGTTGCAAGTTCCCTTGAGTTCCCGGTTGAGAGATTCTTGGTTACCTGTGACTATAACAAACCCAAAACTCATAAATAATATTTTTTTCTTATTTATTTAAGAAGTTTAATCTATCAAAGGAGAACTATGAATTTTATGAACAAGTTACCTTCTCAATCTATTATTATTTAAATTATGTCACCTAACTTACCCGGTTCCACAATTATTACTTTGACAATTCATGTCTTACAGTTGGAGGTCCATTACAATGAAATTCAAAATCTAATACTAAGTGGTAATAACCACTTGGACTCATGGTCCATGACTATAATTAGCATACCTATATGTATTCCAATACATAGTAAAAAATGTTGATAAAGCAAAGTAATAATTTCTTACAGGGTATATGAAATTGAATTAATATAATTGTTTCACCACTTTATTAGTATAGTTTATCCCCTATACTACTTCTTTACATTGCATGTCGTTACTAAATGATTGCTAAGGTATATGGTAGCCTTATGATTCCTTTATCATGTTAGAGCTTCACTTTACATACAAGATTTACAATATAGTCCAAACATGAAACTAGGTTCTCTATCCGGACCACTGGGTGAATAAAATAGTTTGGTGGAATGCATTTATGTAGCCATAACTCTTATTAGGACATACCCATCTCTTGAAAACTGTGGACCACTATTTGGGTTCCAGGTCTCCACTTCCACATGGATTTTTTACTCTATACAACTGGACTATTCAACAAGGTACATGCGAGGAGCTCAAAGTCTCCCTTGTTACCTATGCTAATTAGGTTACATATTTCACACACGTCCTCGCTATTGTTTCCTCTACACTCACTCTGGGTCAGGTAATGAACCTGTTGTCTCCTACAGAACTAATCTACTACTTGCAATTTTCTTACCAGCGTATATATCTGTGAAAAGTCCCAACTGTCTAACTCGAGGCTTGGATCCTAGCGCTGTATTAGTGTCCCTTACTGGTTATCGTTCACATTAAACTTGTCTTAGTCCCTTGTTGTGGAGATTCCACTTATAAAGAATTCCAGGTGGTAGAAATGGATACAACTCGTGAACTCTTAGGTAAGTAAATTGTCTCTGGGTCTGTCTCGAAATGGTAGGTTTTTTTTTTTACAAGGATTTTTCTCTTATCAGGGATGAGACTTTGCTTAAACCTACAACCTCATGATTATTATAGTTTGTACGGTTCACTTGATGAAGGGAGATACTGTTTGTTTGACGATTGTTTCTTTCATTCAAGTTGGGAGAGGTAAGAGTCCTTATTATAAATATTTTTTTGTCTTGGATATTATTCTTAAAAGAATAAGTATGCACACCATACTTACGTTACTGTCTTTCCTTCCCATGAGATCACATATTGCTTAAGTTCCTTTTCGTTCTCCACTACTCATCGCATAACTATTTTTTCATAATTAATTCAGATATTTTATCTCTCTATTGATTTAAGTTCATAATATATACAATTGTAAATTAAAAACCTTACACAAGCTTCATTAAAAATACACATTCTTTAAGAACCATAGTTCATGCCCATATCTGAACATATTCTTTAGAAGCCATGGTTCATGCCTTTGGCTCAACATATTTTTTGGTCAGTCCACTTCATACTTTGTTTCAAATTAGATTAGTAGTCTACGCCCAAAAAATGATTGCCCTCAACAATCGTTTTTTGATTAATCAGGTTTTCCCTAAGTGTTTAGAACGTTTATACTAAGTTCTACATTTTTTACTATTTCCGTTGATCAATTTCCTGCTTTACATATCCGTCTTATCTCAGGAGTTAGTTCTCGTCCCCAAGAGGATGTCCCAAATCTTCTTATTCTGGTTCATCTTGCTAGTAACAAGAACATTTCTATAAATAGGAGCCTTGCCTGCCTGATTAATGCCCTATTAGTACATTCACAGATTTGCTTGCGTCATCACCATCCCGTTTTATTTCAATTTAGTGATATTCACGGGCTCTGCCTTTCTAAATTCATATCGATAATTCCTCTGTACCTCTCTCATGCATCATATTCTCTCTCATCGTCATCATTCCTATTGGCTCTGTAATTCTAGATTCAGATCTCAGATTGATAATTCTCTATACCTCTCTCGTGCATCCAATCCACCGTTCATTTGTGTACTAATAAGTGAGGATTAGGTGCCCCGTGTTAGCCTTAGAAGTCACTCCTGGATTGCGACAAGAGAAGATCCCAATGCCCATCAGTTTATGTCACGAATAAATTTAATGGGTGATCAAATGGGTAAAGACCCAGGAAGGTATCACTCTAACTCAGGGACCAGGCCTGGTATGTAAAGAACAAAGGAGGTCTTGATCTAAATTCCGTCAGTGAATTGATTGTAAAATGAGAAGGTGGAAGACTTGGTGAGATGAGTGAGCAAGACTGCCTCGGGCATCAGGGCTTCAGCAGCTTGAAGAAGAAAAAATCAGAATGCAAGATCCTCTTGGTTCTAAGTTTCGGGGAACTGAAGGGTGACTTGAATGGATCCTCCAATTCCAAGTCATTCAGCGTTTATAGAATATGAGAACTGATTAGAAACAAATGCAACTATTACAGTGATCCAACCTACATCATCCTATAACAATGCAAATCGACTAGATCCTCCAATTTCGAGCTGTTCTAACACAATGTAAACAAAGAGATGGAAAGAAGCTGACATTCATAAGGAAAGAAGTCTCAAGTGCCAATACATAACCAAAGCAACCCGTGTTTTGTTAAAAATTTACAATCGAGAGCCTAGATCAACCATCGATCGATTACAAAATGGAGAAAATGCCTACATATACTCAAAACAAAACAACAACAACGAAAATGAGACACTGCATTAAAAACATTGCGTTTTCATGTCTTCTGGCAGTCTGCGCATGTAGACTCTAGACGATCATGCACTTATGACAGACGCAAACAGACTCTTGACTGTCCTGTAGATGAATCGACATGCTTTTAATCCTTTTCCATGTGGATATGATGTCTAACCACCTCCAACAACTTCAATAACTGCTTTCTTGGGATTGGGAACAATCTTGGTCAATTCTTCCCTCTGGGACGTGGAGGTCTCCTCATGGTGCCACCTGGATCAACTGAACGGTCTAATGGATAGGGCGTTGAGGATCTGGTATGATTGGCATGGAAAGGGGGAAGGGAGTGATCACGGAAACAACAGGGGTAAGACACATGGCAAGAATAAGGGGCGAAGGTGACGGGATATAATAGTAATGGGGGACACATTATTTATGGGAGGCTGACTTGGAAGGGAGCGAAACAGATGTTAGAGGACGAGGAGGGGCCAAAGGGAATGGGCCATGTCACATGGTCAAGTGGAGAATAGATGGCAGGGGAGGAAGCGGTAGAGAAGGCGACACGACAGGAAGGGGGCCCTATGTCAATACCACACCATTTCAGACCCCCCCCCCCCTTTATTAAAAGCAAAATGGCAAAGGGGGTCCGGAATCACTTGAGCATCGTCAATCTAGGTGCCTCAATCCCGATCATTTGAGAGATGCATGCCCAATTCGGACCCCCCCCTCGGTTAAAGGAAGAATGGCAAGGGGGATCCAAAATGAAACCTCAGCCGTAGATCTAGGCGGGCAGATCTCGGTCGTCCAAAACTGCCTGCTCATTAAAATGACGCACCCACCCTCTAAACTTTGGAAAAATGGGTTTTCTGAATCTATTTCTTTTCCCAAGGGGATGCTTCTTTCAGGAGAGCACCCCCTACATGATTATGTGCTAACACCCCGTTCCACTTTCCCCTCACTTCTCACATGTAAATAACTTTTGCAATGTGGATTTTTTGCATAATCGCTTCTTCTCGTTCTATTTTTAGCATAGGTATGTCATGTTATATCAATATTGGAATAAAATGTCACGTTGTATTTACAAAATAGCTTGACAAGTTCTCTACTAGTCTGGCGGGCCTGGTTTATCTGCTACCTGATCGCATTAAACTCTGTTTTTTTTACTGTCATTCCACTTACTCGGGATTTGACAGTGTATTTTATACTTGTCCTCTACTCCTGACTGCCATTACTGATTTATTACTCATTCTCTCCTCTACGATGGACTCGTGGTTGCGTTGGTAACCTTCCCCGAGGAGTCATCATTGTGGGCTCTAGGTGGCGTGACTTTGGTCTCTAGTGAGGTTAAATAACGGAGGAGGCCATGAGCACACTCATGGGTGTGGATGACGAAGAGGTCTAGGAGAGGGTGGGACTCTTCGACCCATCCCCCAAGCATTTAAATTTGAAACAGTGCACTGATGGGAATTTAATAACATCGATTTTGATGCCTTTACCGGCCACTTCTCATACCCTTCACATCGTTTCACCACCTATTGTTAGCTCGTCGGGTTTCAGAGCTATTGTTCTTGTCGTTCATCCTATGGAAAATTCTTCTGGCCTGAGTTTTGTTGATGATCTTTCACAGTCAGCGGGCTATCCTGTGAAAAACACTGTAAAGTCGGGTTCTCGGAGACCTTTCGCCAAGAAACCATGACCCCCTAACCGGTCGAGGAGAAAAATGACCTTAGGAGATGACCTGAGACTAGAGGAAGCGACTAACCTAGCCCTGAATGCTTTGGTGGGGTGGTTTTCATACCGTCCCAGGTGTATTACATCACTTTATAGTTGGGTTAAGGCCCATTGGTTTTCGTTATTGGGATATATTCCAGAGGTTTTTTAACTCCCACGCAGCTAGTTAGGTTTCAACTTCCATTCGTCGGAGGATGCAGTAAAGATTTTAGAGGGTTTGTGGCCTTACGATGGTGGTAGTATTATGTTAAAACGTTGGAGGATATCCTTTGACCTTACACATGACTATTTTCAGTTCATACATCTTTGGGTTCTCTTACCCGGTCTACCGCTAAATTTCTGGAGTTTAAAGGCACTTACGACCATTGGTAATTCTATTGGTCGATTTATTGGCGTGGATGAACAAGCGTTAGGGGCTCCTGACATAAAATTAGGCAGAATTCTAGTGGAGGTAGATATACACTTGGGGTTATTGGAGACTCTTGATATATAGTGGAGAGACGAGTTGTTCTCACAATGGTTGGATTACTTGGGCCTCCCCTTTCACTGTACATTGTGCCGTAGGACTGGTCATTTGAGGAACTCTTTCCAGGGTGTTGTGGAGGACTAGGATTCAAATGATACTTGTCCTCGAAAGCTGCAAAGATGTGATTCACCTATTTCGGGTTCATTGGACCATGATTCTCCTTTGTTCGAGATGCAGGATACTCCATCTTCCTCATTTTCGGAAACTCTTACAGGTAAACTCAAAACTTTTTGTCCTGTTTTGTATCAGTCATTGACATCCTTGGAAAAGTTAGTTTTGGATGCTTCTTGTTCGGAGATTGGTTTTCATGTTCAGTCTCCCCTCTCTGAGTCATCTTCTAGGACAAACCCTTTAGACTTACTCTCCTGTGTTCATAGACACTTGGGTGAGTTGACACAGTTGGTTAAACCTACTATTTCACTTCCGCGGGAGGTGTCTAGGATGTCCTCCCGTACTACTACCACTCTACCTAGGATGGGATTTCCCACTACTGTTACTATTGCAATCTTGGATTTTAATCCTTTGGAGACCATGGAGGGGGTAAAGGAACCACTTATACTCTCGAGATTTAAAGAGGAAGAACCAGATGATGTTTCGCTGGTGGAAACTTTGGATACATTGGTGCCACTATTATGAGAGGTGGGAGACCCTGTTCCTCTTGTAACATTTCAAGGAAAATCTGTTATCTCTCCGCCTGTTCCTTCACACTTGTCATGCAAAATGAGGGAAAGTAGTGGGGGGACTGGGTCGAGCTATGGTTGGTCGAGAGGCTTGGGTTTTGAGACCTTGCCTATTAAGACGAGGAGTGTGCGGAAGAAAGACACTCTTCCTTCCGTTACACCTGATGTTACTACTACTTTTGTTTTAGATAATGGGGCACTTAGAGGATTAAAATCCCTTGCACGAGCAAAAATATGATCCTTCTCACACTAAATTTTAGAGGGATGGGAGGAACCCTAAAATACGCCTCCATGCATAGATTAATTTCTAATGTTAAACTCGATATTATCTTTTTACAAGAGACACTTGTCGTTGAGGACAAGGCTTGTCTATTTATACCAAAATTTGATCATTTCTGGTATATGTGTGTTGTTAGCTCGGTTGGCACCTCGGGCGGCCTCTTGGTGACTTGGGACCCTAACAAGTTTACACTGGACCCTACACTGTGTGGTGGTGGCATTTTTCTATCTGACATCTCCCTAGAAAATCAATGAGTTATCAATTTTCTTAATGTTTATGGCCCATGTTATGAGAGGTTGATATTTTGGGATTGTTTGGTGTCCAAAGGATTGCTAGCTACTAAAAATTTGATACTTGCAGGAGATCTGAATTTTACCAAAGGTGTGGATGAAGTCTGGGGGTCGACGGTGTTGGCATAGGGGAAGACCCAGGGTTCATCACTACAACAACGCACCAAAAACACCCTAACTACCAACCCTTTAGGCAACACATGTGAAGCATATTAAGTCTCACCCGAGGTAGAGGCAGGGGTGGTTGCAGTACTCAAGTGTCTGCAACCTTAGCTGGGACATAGATATGTGATTATAATACTTAACAGAGAACTTAGCATCAATAGTTAATCAATATTCAACCAATAACTACTGTGCAGATAGAACAGAGCATTGCATCATTCACTCAGATCTGAGGTATTTAAGCATTCTATCATGAACAAGCAAGTTATATCTAGCAGATCAATCACTAAGCATATTCATGTGGATCAGATCTAACATTCTTACACATCATTAGCACAAAGCATGAACATATTTATCTATCTCTATCAAAGCACTTAGCAAGAGAGTCATAAACACATTAAGACAAGCACAAAGCATAACAACACAGTGTTTACGTGGTTCACCCCCACCCTAGGGCTACATCCACCAACTCTTCTTCTTTATTATCTTTAGTCAATTGGTTACAAGCACAGAGCCTCAAAACCCTTACTCCACATAGGACAGAAGATCTGTGCAACTCGCTAGATCCTTCTTCCTTGTGTTTCAACACTAAGCCTTCCACAATCTTGCTACAATGACTTGCACTTAACTCTACAAGTCTCACACAGTATGCACAAAGCCTTACAAGTCCTGATCACACAGATCCAACTCTTGGCACTTAGCCTACTTGCATACTAATATCACATAGTTGTCCCCGTTCTCTTTTCTCTTTTACATTGCCTATACATCTATTTATACATACAAAATAGGCCTAAACATGGGTAAACCCATGGGCTGACATCCCATTCCTGATACATATTCCCACATCCCAAAAAGGACCCAAAAAGGGGACAAGATCCCGCGATCTCTGTTTCGTCTTGCGCTCCTCCTTCGACAGGTTGTCGAAGTCCGAAAATAGGTCAAACGTGACCAGATATCAACAAAACATGGTCAAGGGCCAACAGGCCCCCAACACTCACCTGTGACTCATCCCAAGTCACTCTGATGTAGGAAGTTCTTCTTCGAACGCTTCAATCTTGGATAGAACTGCTTCGACTTGCTGTTGTGCTACACACTCTTTTTCAACAAATTCTTGAATGAATGCATCATTCACAGGTCCTTCCAGGCGTTGTTCTGCCGCAATGCTAACCTGCTCTAGTTTTTCTCCCTGGCCTTCCACCTTTGTAAACAACTAATAGGCATTATCTTGTACCGGTTGGAGTTTCTAAGTTATCTCCATAAATCTGGTCTTGATATTATGTATTTTCTACTGGGCGGTTTGTTTCTCTTGAGATCTCTTCAGTCTCTCCACAACTGATAGAGACTTCAGATGCGCTAGTGTTTCTGCATGCTGCTTCGCTTCTTGGAGCTGCGACTCCAGTGCCTACAACTATGGGTTCTCAGTAATTTTCTCATATGTCTGGGCACTGCGATCAAAAAATTTCTTGCATTCTAAGGTAAGGGCCTTCATTCTGTCAACTGCGCTATGGGCAGTGGCTTCTCGCTAGTCTCTTACCTCCTGTGGAGTCTCTGGTACAATGAGTATCTCTAAATATGTTATGCGCTACTGGATCACTTCTTCAAGTTTCACTACTTGCTTCATGACTTGATCCTTTGCCTTTATTTCTACGACATTCACAGAGCGAAGTGCTTTGTTGACCGTTTCCTTCACTTTGAGTTACTCGGCAAGCAAGTGTTCCTTGCCTTGCTGCAACTGTGCCTTTTCTTCATAGAACTTCAGTTGGAGAGCACTCTTTTCCTGTTCGACAGCTCGACGCTATTCTACATGTACTCTCTGTACTTGTACCAAATCCTGGGTGGCTTGCACTATTTCCTCTTGCGCTCGTGGAAGATGAGCTTTGAATGTATCATCTATTCAGTGGAGTTGAGCTGGCTCATCTCCCACTTCTGGCTCTCCCGACGCAGTGAAGAGTGCGCAGCTGGATTGTAGGGCTTGCTGTACTCCTCAGAGTTCAGTCGTGATTCGATCATACAACTCCACTTGCTTTTCTTCTTTCTTCTCTGCTATCTCTAGCGAAGAATCATTCAGGGATGCTACAAGGAAGTCGAATTCATCAGAGGTGAGGATGGTATGCATCTTCTTCATAGTGGCCTTCGAATTCTTTCGGGAGGAAGGTTTCGGAGGTGAACCTTTCCTCTTTTTCAGGGGATCATCCTCGTCACCCTATTGTTTCTTGACCTCTATGTCATTCAACTCTGCATCATCACCTCCTTTCTCGGGTGAGATGGAAGTGGTCTTCATGGATGCGTTGTCTAAATCATGGACCTCTTCGGTCTTCTTTGTCTTGCTTGGCCCAGGTGTATCCTATGCAGTTTTTGGGTTGTCTATATTGGATATCTCCGTAGGGTCTGCTGGAATGAGGAGGTCCACCGACCAGTCCTTAGTGATCTTCTCCAAGTCCTCCTCCTTTAGCTTGTAGTAGGACTGAAGTTGTTTCTTGTGCTCGTCAGCGCACACTGTGATATAAATGAAATGGTGGTCTACGTTGAACTTCATCAAAGGCCTGAACCTGTGTAAAGTATTTAGAGTTATGCGAGGCTTAGACTGTATGGCTAGCTTCAAGTGGTTGTAGTATGTATGGAACATGACATTTGAATACCATTGTTTATTCATGTCACCTGAGTACCACAATGTACTAAACTTCACGACCAATGGTTCAAATGGCTCGATGTCCGGGAAGGTCGCACCTTCTGGCATCTCCCAGGCGAGGAAAGCGATCAGGATCAATAGCCAGCTGAAGTGGAATTTGTACCCTTGATCTTGGGCTTCTCTGCAGTCAATTTCTAATTGGTTCACCAGGTACTGTGCCCAATTCATTTGTAGGCCCTCCGCGCACTTCCCTGTGAGTTCGACTACAAAACTAGTCACTTGGGTGGGTTAATTTTTGCGTACTAACTTCCATGCAATCATCTGACAGGCGAGGCACACTGCACCACTCTGGATAGAATCTACCTTGTAGCCTCACATTCCTTTCTCGACATCACCATAAGTGTCCTTGATCCTTTGAGAAAGAGCACGGTCCATGTCTTTTCCATGATAGAAATTCTATGGGTCAAGTCCTTTCATACTAAGCTCGGTGATCCGATATATCAACGTTGGATCCACTGTTATGCAATGATTTAACCATAGATAACCTCCATGGTAACAAGATAGCAGCAATTTGAAACATGTATTCACCTCCTCGTGTCATCTGAAGTGCAGAATCTTCATAATGTTCAGCAAGGTGGACGACACGAGATTATGTGTCCATGACTGAGGGACGATCTTATAATTCTTTCCCTTTGTTCTAGTCAGGTACTTATGTGGGGCGAGCATGTTGTAAAATTTTCAGTCGCCGAGGTTGAAGTCGTTAAACTTCAATGTTGCAATCTTATCTTGTTCTATGCGAACTGCGTGTATCCCCTTTGGGAGGTACACAGTGACCAAGGCATACTCAAAATCTCTAGGTACGTTGTCGCGGTTTACAACACCACTCAAAGGTGGTATATAAGTAGGTAATATGTTCAGAATCAACTTAGCATTTATGAGATCATCCCTGTTCTTAGTTCGCTTCTCATCTGATGGTCGGGATGGTTTGACTCGAGAAATTGACGGAGAGGCTGGCAGTCCTCTTGTGGATGATGCTTGTACACCTATGGATAATCCTCTCTCTGACATGACTCTTTCATTCATCAAGTTGATCAAAACTTCTTCAACAACTTTCTCTACGGTGCTCAATTTGTCCGACATACACACTCGGGGTTAACAATAGTGGGTTTGGAGAATAACGTAGACACAGTAGTGAGATAGAGAGTAAGAGAACAACAATCATTGTATAAACTCAGCTTAGTCTATGGGATCAAATTTTCAATTAGCAAAAGTGTTCTCGGTGCATGGCACGATGGGATAAATAGGTAACTTGCCAACGGTTCACTTGCAACTGGTATGAAGCCTCCATTAACCCTATTCTGTCCATTATGGCACGGTCAAATGGTTTGATAACAAACCATAATTTCCTTTTTGCCTGTTTAGAGCGTTGATCGAATGGTTATAATGTTCCCCAATAGTTATATTGCTTCTCCATGGCGAAGTGCCATGTGTCGTTGTTCTGATATCCTAACAAAGCTCCAATTTTGCAAATTTTTCATCTATGAGGTTCCCTCTAGAACCTTTTGTAACTTTTCAATCTTAGCCCTCTTCTTACTTAGCTTTCTATCCTTCTTTCCAGTGAGCTTTGTCTCGGTATGTCTTTTTCCATTCTGATTCTTATCTTTGTTTGACATAGTCACTGCGCGCTATTGATATTCTTTCCTAGGATTCGAGGGTAATAATTTTTCTTTATTTGGGATAAGTACTTCAGTCTTCTGTTGGTCTTCTAGGGTTCTTGCAATTTCGAGATCAGGGTCTCTGGTGTTAAATAGCTTCAATATGTTCTCCTGTTCTGCAATCAAATGTGTGATCATTCTAGTCATGAATTCTTTTAATTCCTCCTTCTATTGTTCTAACACTGCTTCTTCTTCTTTCCTTCTGGCTTGGTCTCTTTCAATCCAAGGGTTGGCTAGTAACATGGTAAACAGGGCGCTGTCTTCAATAAATTTAATAATATCAAAATCTTCCTTTGTCGAAGTTCCATTAACGTGCATAGGTACACGAGCGAGCTTCCCACATAGGTTTACAAGTTTTCCTTTGAATAATCACATTCCTCCTAATGAAGGAATCATGGCAGACTTCCCTATAGCTTCCCAAGTTCTCTCTGTCATGATATTCACCTGTTTTTCCTCATCCAGAACATAGTCAATGTCGAAGTCTCCTATTCTTACTTCGATGCATTCTTTTTCTTTGAATATCCCCGATAAGATGATATGTCTATGGTCATTCAAGCTTTCTTTCATCTGCAACAATACTTTCTCTGATTCTTTTTGGGATTCTGCCATTTCTAGATCTTCCTTAGGGTTTTCCTGGTTTAGATTCATTCCCTCAAGTTTAGCAATCATTCTAGGGCAATCCAACACTTCGTGGTCCATAGCTTTACAAAAAATACAACTAGGTCTTCTTCCAAGGAATTCCTTAGCAAGATGTGTCTTTTGCAACTGTAACATAGGGTTAATCCTCTCTTTCTTTTAAATGATCCCCAACCTTTCCAGTACTACGTGCTAAGATCATAGGAGCTAACCTGCAAAAAATTCTTTCCAGGATCCTGCATCCACTTGTTAGTCCAAACATTCTTTCTATGCATAGGTATAACATATCTTTCACTAGTCTTGTCTTTTTCTTTGAATATCCCCGATAAGTTGATATGTTGGTGGTCATTCAAGGTTTCTTTCATTTGTAACAATACTTTCTCTGATTCTTTCTGGGATTCTTCCATTTCTGGATCTGCCTCAGGGTTTTCCTGGTTCAGATTCATTCCCTCAAGCTTAGCAATCATTCCAGGGCAATCCAACACTTCATGGTCCATAGCTTTACAACAAAGACAACTAGGTCTTCTTCCAGGGCATTCCTTAGCAATATGTCCTGGTCTTCTGCAACTGTAACAGAGGGTTAATCCTCTCTTTCTTTTAAATTATCTCCAACCTTTCCATTACTGCGCGCTAGGATCATAGGAGCTAACTTGCACAAAATTCTTTCTAGGATCCTGCATCCACTTGTTAGTCCAAACATTCTTTTTATGCATAGGTATAACACATCTTTCACTATTCTTGTCTTTTTCTTTGAATATCCCCAATAAGTTGATATGTCGGTGGTCACTCAAGGTTTCTTTCCTCTGTAACAATACTTTCTCTGATTCTTTATGCGATTTAGCCATTTCTGGATCTGCCTTAGGGTTTTCCTGGTTCAGATTCATTCCTTCAAGCTTAGAAATCATTTTAGGGCAATCCAACACTTCATGGTCCATAGCTTTACAAAAAAGACAACTAGGTCTTATTCCAGGGCATTCCTTAGCAATATGTCCTGGTCTTCTGCAACTGTAACAGAGGGTTAATCCTCTGTTTCTTTTAAATGATCTCCAACCTTTCCGATACTGCACGCTAGGATCATAGGAGCTAACCTGCAAAAAATTGTTTCTAGGATCCTGCATCCACTTGTTAGTCCAAACATTCTTTCTATGCATAGGTATAACATATCTTTCACTATTCTTGTCACATCTATTAATATCAAATCTTCCTTCATTTATCAATACCCTTGTTTTCGAACTAGAATAGACTCTATTAAACATACCTAGATCCATACTCTAGAAACAATAATTTCCACTTATCTTACTTCCACAAAGAAAAAAGCTTTCAGATCTAGAATTTTTCTACTATTCTTACCTTTATCAGAGCACAGAGCTTACAAATCTTACCTCTTTTCTTCAAATCTGACCTTTTTTCTTCAGGTCAGGCTTCTTTCTTTTATCACAGAGATTTATAAATCAAGTATAATACTGCACACTAGAGAAACAGATCTATGCATAGATATTTCACAACTTCAGGATGAATCTTTGCACAAAACTTCTTCTTTCTTAGTTCCCAACAATCACAGTTTTTGTCCCGGCAACGGAACCATTTGTTGGCACAGGGGAAAACCCAGGGTTCAACGCTACAACAACGCACCAAAAAAACCCTAACTACTGGCCCTTTCGGCAACACCTGTGAAGTAGATGAAGTCTCACCCGAGGTAGAGGCAGGGGTGGTTGCAAGACTCAAGTGTCTGCAACCTTAGCTGGGACACATATCTATGATTATAATACTTAATAGAGAACTTAACATCAATAGTTCATCAATATTCAACCAATAACTACTGCACAGATAGAACATAGCATCACATCATTCACTCAGATATGAGGTATTTAAGCATTCTATCATGAACATGCAAGTTATATCTAGTAGATCAAGCACTAAGCATCTTCATGTGGATCATATCTAACATTCTTACCCATCATTAGCACAAAGCATGAACAAATTTATCTATCTCTATCAAAGCACTTAGCAAGAGAGTCATAAACACATTAAGAAAAGCACAAAGCATAACAACACAATGTTTACGTGGTTCACCCCCACCCTGGGGCTACGTCCACCAACTCTTCTTCTTTATTGTCTTCAGTCAATCAGTTACAAGCACAGAGCCTCAAAACCCTTACTCCACATAGGAAAAAAGATATGCGACACTCGCTAGATCCTTCTTCCTTGCATTCTAGCACTAAGCCTTCCACAATATTGCTACAATGAATTGCACTTAACTCTACAAGTCTCACACAATATGCATAAAGCCTTACAAGTACTGATCACACAAATCCAACTCTTGGCACTTAGCCTACTTGCATACTAACATCACATAGATGCCCTCATTATCATTTCTCTTTTACATTGCCTATACATCTATTTATACATACAAAATAGGCCTAAACATGGGTAAACCCATGGGTCGACATCCCATTCCCGTTACATATTCCCACATCCCAAAAATTACCCAAAAAGGGGCCGAGATCCCGTGATCTCTGCTTCATCTTGTGCTCCTCCTTCAACAGGCTGTCAAAGTCCGAAAATAGGTCAAACTTGACCAGATATCAACAAAACCTGGTCAAGGGACATAAAGCGACACATCTCGATAGACATGCCATCTATTTTTCAGATCTGATCAAGGATCATATGCTAGCTGATCTGGCTCCAGATGTTTTGGTTCCTACTTGGAGGAATGGCAGATTCGGGGTTGCATGCATTGCACAAAGATTGGATCGCATTCTCATGGCGGAAACTCTTTTATCTGTTGTTGGGAGGTATCGATCATGGATTGATCTCCCTTTCTTTTATGATCATGCACTAGTGATAGCACAATTTTATTTTACCCAGGTACATGTGGCATATCCATTTAAGTTAAATCCAACTTGGCTGGCAGAGGAAATTTTTTCTTTGATCGTGAAGGATGTTTGGGGGGATCCGACTTTTCTGGATGAGCTGGATATACAACATATAATTGTCTGGAAATTGAAGACTTTAAAATCCCATATTAAATCTTGGGTGAGGCATAATCGGTGCATAAAGCTCCACAAGTTGGAATCTCTAGAGGAGGAGATAAGACAGAGCTATACAGGTCTGTCTAGGTTTGGTGTAGACATTGCTACAGAAACACACTTGCATACTTTGGAAGCAGAGCGAAACGATATTCTAAAAACTGAAGAGGAATCTTCGTGACAAAAGAGTCACGCCACTTGGCTGAAATGTGGTGACCGTAATACAAAATACTTTCACAAGTTTTCCAACACCAGAAGAAACCAGAAGCATATCTGGGAGATTGATGTTGAAAATGGTTGGATCATTAGAGGTCAGGAGGAGATAAAAGGTGAGGCTACTAGATATTTTAAAAAGTTATATATTGTTGATGGGATCAGGGCACCAATAGAACAAGTCAATTTAGCTAGATTGTATCATCGATTTGTGATGGAGGAAGATAATGTTCTTTTAGACAGACATATTACCAAATAGGAGATTTGGGAGATTATTAGTCTTTTTGCAAAAGACAAAAGCCTAGGCCCGGACGGTTGGACTGTTGAGTTCTTTACCCTTTTCTTTGAGTTGGTTGGTGATGATTTACTAGATCTGGTCGAAGAGTCCATTCTCAGAGGTAAGATACAAATGTCTTTAAATTCGACTTTCCTAGTGATGATCCCTAAGGAGAACTCTCCTCAGAACTTTGGGGATTTTAAACCCATTGCGCTTTGTAATCTTTGTTATAAAATAATCTCCAAAGTGATCGCCAACATAATTAAACCAATTCTCTCGAGGGCTCTATATGTTGAACAATTGGGTTCCTTGAAGGGTAGACAGGTTCCGGATGCCTTTAGGGATGACGCATGAATGTGTCCATAGTATCAAATACAAAAAAGAAAAGGCCCTAATTCTAAAACTAGATGGGAAAAATATGTATGATTGTGTTAACTGGGATTTCCTTCGTTTAATCCTTGCACAAACCGGCTTTAGTGATACTTCTAGTTCTTGGATTATGAGTTGTGTGACTAGTGCATCCTTTGCAGTGTTGATAAATGGGGAGACTTCAACATTCTTCAACAATGAACATGGTCTGTGTCAAGGTTGTCCACTCTCGCCTTTCTTATTTATCCTTATTATGGAGAGTCTTAGCTTATTATTGAAACAAGGCCAAGAGGTTGGAAATTTGTCAGGGGTAAAGGTTTCTAGAGTTGTTAAAATATTGCACCTTGTTTTTGTTGATGATGTGCTCATCATGACAAAGGCCTCGTTGGATGAATGGGTATTGGTAAAGAATATTTGGAACAATTCTGTAGCGCCTCAAGATTAAAAATCAATCATGGAAAATATACTTTTCATCACGCAGCGTTGGAAGATCCGGAGCTAGTGAGTTATAAAGACTTATACACCTTCAAATTGATGGAATTGGCTTCAGATTTTAAATATCTTGGATATTTTATTAAAGCAAAGAAAACCTTCTTTGAGGACTGGAGATGGCTAGTTATAAAGTTTGAGAAACGAATTAAGCATTGGTGTAACTGATGGTTAACCTTGGGAGGCCGTTGCATTCTAGCAAAGGCAGATTTGGAATCCCATTCGGTATTTTGGATGGCACTTGTGACGGTTCTTGTTGCGGATCTCTCTAAGATCCGCAAGATGTTATATGACTTTCTTTGGATGGGGGGGTGAAAATATTTGGTATACACCTTTGCAGTTGGGTGCATCTTTCCAAACCGAAACATTTGGGGGGCTGGGGACTCAAGAATCTCTTCTTATTTAACTGAGAATTAGCAACAAATTCACCGTGGATAGTCTTAATGGGGGATAGTATATGGCATCGAGTGATCAAAGATAAATATCTCCCATACACTTATGTGGCCACTTGGGTTAGATCAGCTAAGATATCCCAACGTTTGGCCTCACATTTATGGAAAAACTTGATGAAATCTTTGTCCCTTATCACTCACTAGATGAGTTGGCAGCCTGGTAATGGATGTTCAGTTCTCTTTGGGTTGGAAAAAATCTTAGGCATGGGTAACAGTTCTTTACTTTCTCCAGAGCTTCTATTGGCGTTAAATATTCATCACATTCACTATTTATATCAAGCGAAGGCTCAGACTTCCTGGGGGTTTGTTATTGATTAGTGGAGATCCAATGAGGATCTAGGACTCATCAAAAAATTAGCTTTGGAATGGAAAAATTATATCATGGCACTTAACATTTCAGGAGTCCAGCTGCACACGGGTGAAGATAATTTACTGTGGACGAGTGGAGATCAATCAGAAGTCTTATCGAAAAAAAATGTGTATAATGCACTAGCAATAAAATGTTGGCCACATCAGATCTATTCTGGGCATAGATAGTTATGGAGATGGGATTTGGCATACAAATTAAAACTGTTCTTTTGGTTAGTTTTGGAACGTAAAATCCTTACATGGGACTCCTTACAAGGAAGAGGTTGGGATGTTCTGAGCATCTGTTCACTCTGTTTCAGTGATGAAGAGTCCATATTACATATGTTTCTAAATTGTTATTTTACTATAAATATGTGGAAATCCTTACATGATACTTAAAATCTTACAACGCCTTGGGGAGGCTCCTCCATAAACGACTGTTTCGAAAATTGGCAAAAGGCGGAGAAAGTTTATAAATCTTTACCTATAATTGTTTGTTGGTCTTTATGGTTGGAAATAAATATATGTATATCTAACAATGTCTCTCCTTCAACACAGAGGGTTAGTTTTCAAATCAGTGGGATGTTGAAGTCTACTCACAGACAAGTTCTGAAAGGGACACTGATCAGGATCAAGAGGACTCCAGACTTGATTATGGAATCTGTCTGTTGGTTCGATGGAGAAACGAAAAATAATGGATTACTTAGTGGAGTTGGGGGTGTACTAAAGACAATAGGTAGGACTATATACAGATGGTTGCGGGCAGGTCACAAATACTAGGGAAGAATTGTTGGTTTCTATTCAATAATAAATAAGATGAAATTGTAAAATGTAGCAGAAAACAAGTTTGTTGGAATGGTGGCAGCTTATCTATGAGAAGAGATGTGACAGTTGCGCTCATTCGCAAGAAGATGATTACAATGAGGCTATGAAGTAATTTTTTACAATAATCATGAATTCCAAAACCCTAGAAATACAAAAACCTAACCCTAGGAGATGAAGCACCAAAATTCATGTGGGCCCCGTTGGGGTAAGCTAGTACTTCAACTTCCCAGAGTCATAAGTTTTGCATACGATCTTTGTTTTAGGCACATGATAGCTCGTTGGAAATTTATGTCCAAGGACTAGACATGTTGTCGTTAGACTCTAATATTTTTAGTAGTGTAATTGTGGCGAGCCCTAAAAACGTTGTTTAGGGCCTCAAGACAACCTCGGAAGTCGGGGACCCGAAAACTAGGAAAAAACTGCCAAACTGGAAAACTGCCAAAATTAACTAGTTGGAATAGGTGGGAGGGTGTCGAAATACATATGGATCAATACTCCCCCCTTAGGAAGAAATGGTCTCCATTTCGTTGAGTTCCCCCATTAGATGAGGAAATTTCTACTGAATTTGGCTCTGGGTGAGCCACTTTCCTTGGTGCAGGAGTTTCCCTGCTTTGACAACTCGATAAATATGGATCTGTTGATGTCAAGTGACCTTGACCTGTGTGTCCAAAATATGACCATTGGATGCTTGTTGCATGCAGTCAAGGTTGATATCTGTTGGTGTCAACTTCTCTACGATCTCTGGGGTGTTCAATAATGGTGGAAAATATGTCCAAAGGAGAGCCACGTTGAATACTGGGTGCAAACCAAGGAAAGGGGGAATGTTGAGATCAAACAAATTTTCACCCATAGCCTTGGTGATGGTGTACGACCCACAATAGAGTGGACGAAGCTTTCGATGGGGCCATGTAAGCCATTCTTTCTGCAAGTGCAAACAAACTTTGTCTCCCACCTGAAACTTATGTGGCATCCAATGTTGATCATGGCATTGCTTGTACTTGGCATTCGACTTCTGTAAAATATCCTAAACCTGTTGGAGGATGTGTTGGATCCGTGCAATGAACTGGGTGGAGTTTTTAGCTTCAGATGGATAAGGGAATGAGTCAACCAAGGTGGCCACCAGGGGTAGTGCAACATCCATGGGGCCCAATGGTTGGAATCCCAACCCCACCTGAAAGGGGTTGTGGCTAGTTGATCTATGTAGGGATTGGTTGTAGATATGTTGGACATAGGGAAGAATCTCATCCCATGTGCATAGGTTCTTAGAATTTTACATGTGCAGGATATGCACGATCATCCGATTGATGACCTCAGTTTGAAATCTATCTGGGGGTGGAAGGCAATGGATTCGATGAGCTTGGTGTCCAACAATGACCAGAGTCTTGACCAGAATGTGTTGAGGAACTGACTGTCCCAATCTGAGACAATGGTTTGTGAGATTCCAAAATGTACCCATACTCGTTCAAAGAAGAGATTGACACTGGCCTCTACTATGATTCTCTTCTTGTTGGTGACCATAATCACCATCTTGGAAAAGCAATCAACAACCACAAAAACACAGTCATTTCCCCTCTTGGTAGATGGAAGGCTCAATATGTAGTCCATTGAGATGGACTCCCATGGCCTGTTAGGAGTAGGAAGAGGGGTGTACATGCCCTATTTCTTAGTGTTCGGTTTCACAATAGTGCATGCGGTGTAGGACCTGATAGACTTGCTGACATCTTATCGAAGTTTCGGCTAGTAGAAATTTTAATGCAACATTGTCACTGTCTTTTCAACACCGAAGTGTCCTGCCACCCGACTATAGTGAGCTTCCCAAATCAGCTTCGCTCGCTAACTTGATGGAATGCAGATATGGACCAGATGACAAAACAACCCATCCTGAATATGGAAATTAGTGACAACTGAGTTTTCTCCCAACATTTGGTAGGTGGTGGCGAAGTCAGGGTGTGCATCATAGATGTGGGGCCATCTGAAGGTCTCATGGCCGTAGGATTCTAGCACCATGGTGAGTGTCGTTCCTAGAGGTCGGATGAGGAGATCAACAAATTGGTTGGTACTTCATGTTTTATACTTGATGTTGAGGTGGAACTGATGCAAGTATGTGGACCACTTTTGATGGTGATCATTCTACAATTTTCCTTATGTCTGCATGAACTGCAGTGGCTTATGATCCATGTGGATGACTGTCTCCTTCCCAAGAATGTAATTTCTCCACTGGCGACAGGATTTCACAATGGAGTACATTTCTTTGTCATAAGTAGGGTACTTACAGACAACATATGATAGTGTCTCACTATGATATGCCACAAGGTGATCATGTTGAGTGAGAACGATGCCCACACCATTGTCTAAATCATCTTTCTCAATCTCAAAGGGTTGTTGTAGGTTCAGTAATGAAAGTATTGGAGTTAAGCACAAGCGTTTCTTCAAATCATCGAAATATTATTGTTGGTCTAGGCCCCACAAAAATATTTCATTACCACCACCCCTGGTTACTTGGCTGAGGGCCCATGCAACATGAGAGAATACCAACATGAACCTGTGATAGAAATTAGCAAGGCCCAAGAAGCTCTGAAGCTCAGTGACTATGGTTGGGTCTAGCCAGTCACGAATGACCTAGATCTTGGTTGGATCCACATGCACACCATGTTGATCAATGATGTAGCCTAGGTAATGGACCCTGTCCATGCCGAAGGAGCATTTTTCCAAGTTGGCATATAGCTTGTGTTGCTGCAGGGTGTGCAGAACCCATTGAATATGCTGCAAGTATTTTTCCCAAGTCTTGTTGTATATGAGGATGTCATCCAGATACACCACTACAAAAGTATTGGTGAAAGATAACAGGATATCGTCCATCATCCTCATGAAATTTGTTGGAGCATTTGTCAAACCAAAGGGTGTGACCACTCATTCGAAGAGACCTTCTTTTGACTTGAAGGTGGTATTCCATATATCTATCTGTTATATAGGGACTTGGTGGTAGCTAGAATTTAGACCAATATTATTGAAATATTTGTCCCCTGTGACCTGATCAAGGAGGTCATAGATTTGGGGAATCAGATACCGGCTCCAGACTGTGATTTTATTCAGGGCCCAATAATCAATGCAAAGTCGCCAGGTCCCGTCTCTCTTTTTCACCAACACAATTGGGCTCCCACAAGGCGATGAGCTGGAATGGATGTGCCCCTTGTGGATTAGTTCTTGGATATGCCTCTTGATCTCCTTGTTTTCTAACATAGAGAACCGATAGACTGGCCCATTGGGTAGCGGTGCATTGGGGGTCAAATCGATGGGATGCTTGACCTGGCAGTGCAGAGGTACCTCGATAGGTGAGGAGAATATACCTGAGTATTCTTCCACAAACTTATACACTTTATTTTGTTGTGTGGAGAGATCAGTCGTGGAGGCCCTGGATGTAGCTGTGATCTTTCGCTCACCCTAAGAGAGAATCACAAAGAAGAAAAATTTCCCGATCTGAGAGATGACCTTCTTACATTGCTTAGAAGATATCAAGGAAATAACACTAGGTGGGACTGCCTCGGGTATCCTATACAATTTCCTTTTCAAAGTAATAATAATACTACGAGGCCTAGACTCATATACAACATGACATTTCCATAAATAAGGTTGGCCCAAAATAACATTACAAACTTCAAGAGGAACAACATCACACAATACCTCATCTTTGAAGGGCTTGATGCCATACGAAAATCAACACTATTGGCTGATGTTGAGATGGCTTCCTTGGAAGAGCCATCCAATGGTGTAGGGATGTGGGTGATCCGTAACGATATTTTAAAGACTTGGTTAAGTTTTAAGCATGAGTTCGTTTACTAATTAGGAATTGACGAAAGAAGAAGAAATTAATGAGATATTACAACATCCATAATAAGAAATGCATATCAGAATGTAAGCACAAAAATCAAAAAACGATAACAACAAATTTCTTAACGGAGTTCGACAAGATTGCCTACATCTTCGAGCCTTTGTCTCAGTGGGTGAGGCTTTGTTGTTTCTCTTCAATGATTCAAAATTACATCATAAAAGTGTCAAAAGGATTACAAACTTGTTTGGATTTGTTCTTCTCGACCTCAAGAATCCAACACAACTGACGAAACTGAAAAATGTTGAGCGTAGCTCCCGAAATTGGTCCACAAAGTTCCCCTCCTCAATGGCTTCCTTGCATAAAAATGGCTTTGGCTTTCAAATTCCTCAGCATTTTTCCTGTTCTAAACCTCTCTTCATGCTACTAAGAACCCCTGGTTTATATAGATTTGGATTTGGCATCAACCTACAAACTTCCTCCCAAGATCTGGCCTCAAATCGGGCTCCAGATCTCCCAATATTGGCTAAAATCAATTAAAATAAGTTGAAATAACCATAAAAATATTATTTTATGGTCAAAAACCCAAAAATTGGCAAAATGCAGGGCCCAATACCCTATTCTTGGGCTCTTGGTCATATGGAATAGGTCCATGTGCCCATGGCTAGAACTGGTGCACTGGCCCCCAGTATTGGCTCCTAGTCTTGTGGCTATGGCCCATGTGGCCATGGCCTATACTCTCATGTGCCTCCAGCTGGCTTAGCCCCTGAATCCACACCCCTGGTCACGCGCCTTGTTCGTTGGGGCTAGCCCTATTGACTAGGCACTATCCCCACAAATAAGCCAACGCAACTTTTAATACAATGTTCGCCATATAGTTAACAAGCAACACCCATATTGCAACCATTTAGCACGGGGATTTTAGTCCGTTGGTGCCCATGGAGGTCAGTGGTTCAAAACTTGTAGGTAACAATTTTTTTTTACCTAACCAACATTGGCTAAATTTGGAGTGCCACGTGGCACCCTTTGATTGGGCCACATGTCGCCCCATGATTCATCTGTACCATACAGTTAGCCTCTAGTCAACGCACAATCATCATGCATAGTCAGTTGCCACATTACCACCGTACAACCCAATCACCTGTCTAGTCAGCTGCCACATCAACATCTATACAACCCAGTCACCCTTTCACATCAGCATCCGTATAGCCCAATCACCCTGTCATGTCAGCTTTCATACATCCCAATCACCTTGCCACGTCAGCTTCCGTACAACCCAGATGTCATCTGTACTACCATGTTTCATCCTGTCATTGGGCCACGTCATCTACAGACTGCCAAGTTTCATCCTTAGAGTGCCACGTGTCAAATCTGTACTAGTGCCAACTTAGCCCAAAAATGCAAAATTTGAGTGACACATGTCACTTCCTGGTGATGCCACATAAGCATGATGATGTCACCTATCGTACTGCTGACGTCAACAGTATGACTTGTTGATTTTAACCAGTTGACGTTTTGTCTGTTTGGGAAATCAGTGAGAACGTGATATCTTTCGCATAGGACATCCATTTGTGAAAAAAATTATATGGCCAGAATCAACGTGATGATCCAGACGTAATGGAGTTGTTTTCTTCTGATTCCGAGAAATTTTATTATTAGGCCTTCCAAAATCCATTTAGGATCATGCCTCCCCACTAAAACCTTTTAGTCCTCCAAAAGGGTATTAACCATTCTTCAAGTGCGGGATAGGCCACCCCACTGGTTCTTTGTCTGTAAAATATGTCATGTGCATCTGTCTCATCAAGATCAATTGCAAAAAAAACATACCAAATGACAACATATTGCGACCCACTTCTACTCTTTCACATCTTACTGAAGCCCCTACCATCCATGTTGAAAACATTAGCAACGTTAACATCAGAAATATGATTGCAAATGAGCTAATATGTTTTAAGTACTTGCACAACATTAGCTTGTATTGAATCAAAGTATGATTGAACTTCCATTCTACAACCATCTCATGTTCATGCTTAAGATCAATTGCTTGATTTGGCACAATTATAGGTGTGTTTCTTGCACAATCTGTCTTCCTTAATTGTTCCATTGTTTGTAGATATTGATTTACTTTAACGTGATGAGCATGTACACCATATTCATTTCCTTCTTTAGTTAAGTGATATTGATTATGTTCCCTGTAGAATATTTCTTTGTGATCATACAAATAAGGACTGCCTAATACCATTCCACATTCATTGAGTGGCACCACATCACACGTTACCTCATCCAAAAACTTTGATGAAATTGAAAACTTTAAAGTGCATTGCTTTGTTATGTGCAATTTATGATTGTTGCTTATCCATTTAAGTGAGTATGGTTTATGATGCACCTTATTGTTTAATCCCAATTGTTTAACCACTTCATCTAAAATCAAGTTAAAATTTCTTTCTGAGTGAAAAAAAAACTCTTTCCATGATGGAAATACATTACCCACTTGTTGCATGCCATTTTGCAACTTACTTTGCCACTAGATGAGTGTTGTTCCTGCAAGATGAAGCAATGCCAACTTGATTTGAGTTGCCTCATCCTTTATTTGCTGCACACTGCAATAAACTTCCATCTGTCTAACCCAATTATCAAGCCTCTCAACATTGACTTCACCATCATATATGGGTAATTCAAATTTCACATCAAGCTTAAGTAAAGGCATATCATGTTTATGTTTATGGGAATGTTTTCTCGCGGTGGATTTTGAACTTATACTTGAAGAAGAAGAAGTTGGTGGAGAAGAAGGAGGTGAAGGAGGAGGTTTAGGAGGATCCTCTCCTTCTTCACTTTTGTCTTGTTTTGAAGATTCCACTTGGAAAGGCATCTTCCATTCCAAGTAATCCTCATATAATACCTTCACCATCTCAGACATGGCTAATAAATTCTTTTGCAACTCTGTAGCATTCTAAGACATGCCTTCTTCCGATGCCATCTCCTCACTTTGAGAATTCCTCTTTCTCGATCCAATCTCTAGAACCCCTTCTACAAGATTTCCTTCACCATGATTCAATTTTTCCCTACTAATCATGCAAACTCAAAAACCAACCTTCAACTAGCTCTGATACCACTTGATCCATAATGATCTTTTAAAGACTTGGTTAATTTTTAAGCACGAGCTCATTTACCAATTAGGAATTGATGAAAGAAGAAGAAATTAATGAGATATTATAGCAGCCATAATAATAAATGTAGATAAAAATGTAATCACAAAGAAAAACAAACCATAACAACAAAGTTGTTAACGGAGTTCGCCAAGATTGCCTACGTCTCCGGGCCTTTGTCTCAGTGGGTGAGGCTTTCTTATTTCTCTTCAATTCTTAAAAAGTACATCAGAAAAGTGTCAAAAGGTTTACAAACTAGTCTGGTTGTGTTCTTCTTGACCTCAATAATCCAACACAACCAATGATACTAAAAAAGGTTGAGCATAGCTCCTAGAATTGGCCCGCAAATTTCCCCTCCTCAATGGCTTCCCTGCATAAAAATGGCTTTGGATTTCAAATTACTCATCATTTCTCTTGTTTTGAACCTCTCTTCATGCTGCTAAGAACCCCTGGTTTATATAGATTTGGAGTTGGCATCAACCTCCCAACTTCCTCCCAAGATCTGGCCTCAAATCGGGCTCCATATCTCCCAACATTGGCTAAAATCCATTAAAATCAGCTGAAATAACCATAAAAAATATTATTTTATGGTCAAAAACCCAAATATTAGGAAAATGCAAGGTGAAGCCCCCTATTCCTAGGCTCCTAGTCATATGGGATAGGTCCATGTGCCCACGGCTAGAACTGGTGTGCTAGCCCTCGGTATTGGCTCCTGGTTCTGTGGCTATGGCCCATGTGGCCACGACTTATACTCCCACGTGCCTCCAACTGGTTTAGCCCCCGAATCCACGCCCCTGGTAACGTGCCTTTCTCGGCGGGGCTATCCCTGTCAATCGGGCTTTATCCCCACAAATCCACCAACACAAATTTTAATACAATGTTCGCCACATAGTTAACAAGCAACACTGATATCGTAGCCGGTTAGCCTGAGGATTTTAGTCCGTTGGCACCCGTGGAGGTCAGGGATTCGAAACTTGCGGGTAACAAATTTTTTTGACCCAACCAACATTGGCTAAATCTGGGGTACCACGTGGTGTCCTGTGATTGAGCCACATGTCACCTCGCGATTCGTTTGTACCATACAATCAACATCCAATCAACACACAATCAACATGCACAGTCAGCTACCACGTCACCGTCGTACAACCCAGTCACCTATCCAGTCAGTTGCCACGTTAGCATCTGTACAACCCAGTCACCCTGCCACGTAAGCATATGTACATCCCAGTCACCCTACCATGTCAGATTTCGTACAACCATGTCAACTTCCATACAACCCAGCTATCATTCGTACTACCACGTGTCATCTTGTCATTGGGCCACGTCATGTATGGACTTCCACGTGTCATCCATATAGTTCCATATGTCAAATCTTTACTAGTGCCAACTCATCCCGAAAAATGCCAAATTTGAGTGACACATGTCACCTCCTAGTGATTCCATGTTAGCATGATGATGTCATAATTAAATCATGCCGACGTCTCTTGTCATACTGATGACATCAACAATATGGCCTATTGACTTTGAACAGTTGACTTTTTTCTTATTTGGGAAATTGATCAGAACGCGATATCTTTCACATATGAAGTCCATTTATGAAAAAAATTATATGGTCGGCATTAACGTGATGCGACGAGTTGGACGTAATGGTGTTAGTTTCATACTATTTCAAGAACTTTGATGTTTAGGCCTTCCTGGATCCATTTTGGATCACTGGGTGTAGATTTGTCAGTAGGGCTAGCTTCTTGACAACCTATGATGAGATGAGGTTCTTCTAGCTACCGCTATCAATGATGAAGTGTAGCGGGGTTCATTTTACCCACATCTGTGAATGTAAAATACGCTCACCTTCTTCTGTCTCATCTGGTTCACCGGGCTAGAGCTTGGTAGTAGCAACGGTGGCACTGGGTTCCGCGTCAATGATCCATATCCCCCTTTATGGTTTTGACTTAGAGTCAGAACCCACATCTGATTCAGAATCTTTCACTTCAGCCACCAGTGACTTCTTTGAACGACAATCAACAATGTTATGCCAAGGGATCTTATGAAATTCACACCACTTCCCGGTATATTCCTTTGTCTTTATAGTGTCCTTCTTTGGTTGCCGCTTGGATTGGTTTTCTTGATGTTGTCCATATTTTCTCCGTCCTTTGTTTTGTGGGTTGGGGCCACCCTTGCTTGGATTTTTTTGTGCGGGGTTCCCAGGCCCAAATTGTCGCGTCTTTTGTTTGAGCTTCTACTCGATTTTGACGGCATATTGATAGGCCGCGCCCAAGGACAAGATGTATAGAAATTCCATTTTGGTTTGGATGTGTCTATGTAGAGAACCACTATACTTGAGCACCATATGTTGCTCAGAATATTTGATATCCAGCTTGGTGCGCAAGGTATGGAAGATATTTGTGAACTCTAACACTGCTTAGTCTCTTTCTTGCCACAGTGTGGTCCATTTTGTATACAAGTTGTCATAACTTCCAACAAGGTAGTATTGTTCCTTAATATCATCCCTGAGGGATTCCCAGGTGACTGCGACTGTAAATAATGAGGGTTCCTTTGTTTCCTTTTGCTCACATAAATTTTCCCACCAATCTTTGACATGGGGAACGACTTTGAGGAGCGCAAAAGTAATATTTTCTCTATTCAAAAAGTTATGGACAAAAAAATACCCTTCTAGTAGATTCAACCATTTGACTACAACATTTGCGTCTATCTGAACTTCAAATATAGGAATATCAAAGTTTATTTGTACCTTGAAGGGGGCGGTGCCTCTTTTCAAGGAAGATGCGTCACCTATCAGTAGTTGCCGAAGGATTTCTGCAAAACTATCCATCATCTCGTTCCTTTGTTGCATGAGGGATTCCTCAAGAAGCATTTTGAAAGGATCTCATGTCTCATTGTCTTTATTTTCTCCCACCATGAGAGGTCTCTTGGGCCTACGAGAGCTTTATTCCTCGAGAGAAACAAGCTCGAGACCCAATTCTTTGTACCTTGACCTCGTTGGGGACATGCATTAAGAATGACAAGGAGAAAACCACTATGATACCACTGATCCAGATTTTATGAGAAGAATGAAATGAATACAGATTATTAAAATATGTTTAACACAAAATAATAGAGATACAGTAAAACTGGTTTCTATTCAATGAGGAAATAAGCTAAAATTGTAAAATGCGGTGGAAAACAAGCTTGCTGGAATGGTGGCGGATTATCTTCGAGAAGAGATATGATGGCTACGCTCATTCACAAGAAGATGATTATAATGAGGCTCTGAAGGGATTTTTTACAATAATCATGAATTCCAAAACCCTAGACATCCAAAAACCTAACCCTAGGAGATGAAGCGCCAAAAGTCATGTGGGCCCCATTGGGGTAAGCTAGTACATCAACTTCTCGGGGTCATAACTTTTGCATACGATCTATGTTTTAGGCGCATGATAGCTCGTTCGAAAGGTCTATCTGAGGAATACATATGTTGTCATCAAATGTTGACTTTGTCGACAATCTAATTGTGGCGAGCCATAAAAAAAATTTTTAGGGCCTCAAAACGGCCCCAGAAGTCGGGGACCTGAAAACTAGGAAAAAACTTCCAAATTGGAAAAATTCCAAAATGAACCAGTTGGAATAGGTGGGAGGCCACTGAAATCCATCTAGATCAACACTCGTCCTTCCTATCCCCTTATGAGCACCCATTTATTTTGTGCTACCAAATTGGCATATTTTTCGACTCGTCCTCTTCCACAACCAATTTGTGTTCATTTAAAAAAAAATTAAACTATAAAAAATTCAACAACCATGCCTTAGTGAATAAGAGAGTAATTAAATTGATCATTATCCATTATTTACATTTTCAATAGTTTAAAATTTAAAATTAACCTTTCAGTTCTTTTTTCGTCAATTTTATTGAAAAAAATTCATCCATGCAACCCTAGTTTCAACACGCACTAGTGCTCGATGCTTATATAATTAGCACCAACTGATTGATATGGTACAAGGTCTAAAAGAGATAAACAAGAGATAAAATAAGAGAAGTGTGTATGATCTTAAGAGAAAACCCAAATATGACAATTAAAACTCAGAAAATAGAAGTGATGATAATATAATCTTGGTTTGTATTGATGGGGTTCCAACCTTTATATATAATTACATAGCTCCAATCTATCTTTATTATGACAATTAAAACTCAGAAAATTGATGGGGTTCCAACCTTTATATATAATTACATAGCTCCAATCTATCTTTATTATGACAATTAAAAGTCAGAAAATAGAAGTGATCATAATATATGTTTGGTTTGTATTGATGGGGTTCCAACCTTTATATAAAATTACATATCTCTGATCTATCTTTATTGTTGGACACACAATATTATAGACCCTATGCTAGCAAAAAATATTATTATATGAATGCAACTAACTAACTAATTGCATGTCACTCAAAAATTGAGCACTAACTATTATTAAGTTATTGATAAGTATACAATCATGCATGTAGCTAAAGGCTGAAAAGAGATGCCACTAACTAATTGCCCAATTTTACGCACAAATGCATAACTAACTCCTAAGAGAATATTCCATCAAGGGAGGAGTATTCCTCGTCCCTCGAGCTAGTTGGTTGTGTGGGTTGAGCATTCCTGGGTATCTGTCTTTCTTGGGAATTATATTAGGTGAGGATTCCTTCGTTCTATATTATTTCCTCCCAGTTTAGATCTAAAGCATCCTACTTTCCTCCAAAAATTAGAAACATGCAAATATGTTGAAATTGGATGTAAGACATGGACTATGAGACTAAATGTGTAGTTGTATAGAGAGGTGGAGTGGGCCATATATGAAATTTATGTAGAAAGTCTCAGTCTTGTGAGGCTGGAAGGTGAAATAGTCTCTAGGATGATTATTAGTAGTCGTCCCAACTGTGATGTTAAAAGAGATGTTGAAAGTGTCCCTATGTAGCTTGTGCCACCAATTTTAGGAAAGTAGCTTTACGGGGGGGGTGTTGATAGTAATGTGTTGTTATTATGTGAAAGGGAGTGTCCATTGGTTATTTACTGTGGATCTCAAGGTTATAGAAAGAGGGAACCCTAATTCATAGAGATATGTTGGGTACACAATGTTGTAGACGTGAATAGTATGTTTCCACTGACTGATATTTATTAACCCGTAATGAATATGAAAACATGGTGGGTGCCATGTGTGTAATATCAATATGCCAAATCAAAATCCTAGATCGTATCACCCAGAGAACATGTGTGATATACGTGTTGGATCATATTGTCATTGATGCCAATGGTTTGATTGTGGTTTGATTGATTGATGTCAAGTGATCTCTTGATTGATTGATGATTGATGAACAATGTATATGCATTTTCCTTGATAAGAATGATAGATGTCAAGTGGAAACCAATCGATGAAGATGGATCAATGAGTTGTCATTTATGTGATGCATAGTTTGTTTGATGTAAAGATGACTCATTATTTTCTTGTCATGGTTGATAAGAAGTACAAATGGATGAACTCCAAAGTGGTCCCCTCATGGTGAATGCCCTCACGAGAAGATGCTTTGCGGTTGAGTTTGAGAGAACCAATGCTTGTATGTGGAATAATGAGATGAAGATCAGTGATTTTGTTGGTGAAACTATCCTAGATGGATAGTGCTTGTCATGCCATTTCCAGTGGTATTTTGAATGTCACATAACTCCTCACGGTTTGAGAGTTATGGCCCTATGATGTTGAAGGACCCCCATATGATGGATTGAAGCCCCATAAGGTCAAAGAAGTCAAAGTRCTTGAGAAGAATAAATTATTATTTAAATGATAAAGTGAAGTGAAAAAATCAAGAAGGATTATTTAAATATTAAAGTAAGGTGACAAAATTGAGGATAAATATTTAAATGATAAAGTAATGGAGAACCTTCTATTTATGGAAAGTGGTTAACCCTAAAATGAGGAAAATAGGTTAAGTGACCTAGAAATGGGTTAAGTGACCTAGAAGTGGGTTAAGTGATCTAGAAGATGAAGAGTATAAATAAGAGGCTAGGGTCTCTTGTGAAATGTGCATTTTTGGGAGTATCTCTTATGTATCTTTTGTGAGTATTTCTTGAGCATGATTGGAGATCTATTCGTAGAAAGAGAGCATGAGGAGGATCTCATGGATGCATCAAAGTTTTAGAAATGTCTGTGATCTTGATGGAAAAAGTCTCAGAGCTTTAGAAACCCTATTTTCTAAGGTATACGTGGGTTGTAATGGACCAGGGCACGTACACACACGTGTTGTATGAGGATAGGGCACGTACACACACGGGTTGTATGGAGATAGGGCACGTACAATGGATACGATCATGGAGATTTGTGTTTGAGCTGATGACTGATTGTTGAAGACAGAAGCAGATTCAAAATCTGCATTCTATGGACTCAGATCTGTGACCGAGACTTTGGTATGCTTACATTATTGTCTTGATGGATACTATTTCTTGTTGTGTTGTGAATTCTTAGGGAATTCTTGGTATGGCTGCTATGATGTGATTTATTCTGGCTGATGGAGTGAGCAGTACTCTTGTGATTCAGTGTTGATATGATTTCTATGGTATACTAGTTGCTTATACATGATTGAGTTAGCATTCATATTGATTGGTTGTGGAGAATGAGTAGACTATTGGAGAGATTGGATGTGTTGTGACTAGCTGTGGGTCAGATTGGAAAGTGAGAGACATAAGAGAATGTGATTGCAGGTTGCAGAGGATCTGAGTATGTGAAGCAAAGCAAAACCCTGGTTTCTCAGAAGCATACACATGTTGCATTGTAGAATGGTCGTGTACATACGCGGGCTATAGTGAGCCAGGGCACGTACACACGTGGGATGTAATACTGACAGGTCACATACCTGTTACAGATTGATATATGTGGAGGATTGTTGCCTCATCTCAGTTGGTGTTGAGGATGTAAGATGAGTCTTGCATATAGAGCTGGTGCTCTTGTAGAGTTTTACTCTATTCAGTTGTTGCTAATAAACCCCAAGGATTGTAGTCCATAATAAAAAGAAAATTGTACATACATCTTGTGTTCTTTGTGTTCCTTGTGGTGATGACATATTGATGATATGTGTTGTTGATATATGTTGTTGATATATGTTCACATCTAACTGGTTATAAATGACAACAATGTGTAATGAGTAAATGTTGAATACTAACTAATGAATTTTGTGTAAGAGGGAAGTTTAGTTTTTGAAAAAGATCCCCACACTCATTCACCCTCCCTCTAAGTGCGGTAGGTGTGTCCAACAATTGATAATAGAGCAGGCCTTCACTATAATCCTTAACAAGCTTGAAGGAGATCCATAGACACACAAATGGATGATGATTTTCCAATCCTTGATGAGGAAAACTATTCTACTTGTAGAATAGAAATGAGAGTACATTTGAAGGAAATGGGAGCGGCTATTTGGAAGGAAGCCATTGGTGGATCAGTTCCCTTGAAGAAGAAGTCAAAGTTTGCAGCTCAAACGGAAGGAAAGAAGAATGAAGCATTGGCTCTCAAGACCATTCTTAGTAGACTCTCAAGCTCCATCATAGAGAGCATGGGACAATGCACTTCCGCCAAGGATCTATGGCTAAAGATGGTGGAGACATATCAAAGCAAGAAGGAGAAGGAAGATATTGAAGACCACTCCATCAAGATTATCAAAGGTAAAGAATCGTCAAAAACCCTTGATTGTATTATTTCAAAATGTCATATTGAAAGCATTTCAAGTGAAAGTAGCACAAAGGAAGATCTCAAAAGTATTTCAAATGAAGGTAAATAATATCCAAAGACTCTTGATTGCAATGATTCAAAATGTGATGATGTTGAATTCTTCTCAAGTGAAGAAGAAGATCTAGAAACAGTTTGTGTAAAGTTTGATGGTAGTTATCCCATGGAAAGAATAGAAGAATATATATTAGAACTTCAAAAAGAAGTTGAAGAGGGTTTATATAGATATAGCAATGATCATTATTATACACACTATAACTATCTTTCAGATAACACTAAGAAGTTTCTTAGGAGGAATCAAAGGCACATCTTGAAGTTAAAGGGAACGCTCAAAGAACAAGAAGAGAGCAATAAGAATAAATTAGAATAAAAGGAAGAAGATATCACAAGACTAAAGAATGAAAAATAAGATATGAAGGTAGATGATGAGATTAGAAAAAGTCTTGAAACTATTTTCCATATCAAGACCCAAATTGAAGAATCCAAAAGGGTAGAGGAACTATTGGAGAATAAAATTAATGAAAAGGAAGATTCATGTGATAAGTTAGAAGTTGAAGTTGTTGACCTTATAAATAAGGTAGAGAAGTCAAACAAATTCTTGAATAGCTCACAAATATTGAATGAGATCTTGGAAAGTCAAAGATCTCCATATGATAAATCAGGTCTTTGATACAAAGAAGAAGCTACACATGTTGAAGCAAGCATGTCAAAGGAGCATGAGGTAAGTCCATTAAAGGATGAAGGAAATGTTGCAAATCAACCATCCACATAAGGCAAAGAAAAATTCAAAAGAAAAAAGCAAGGAAGACATGAAGAAGCTATATTTGGGACACCAAAGCTAAGGTATGAAAGTATTTTTCATGGGCATTGTTATTCATGTAATGAATATGGTCACAAATATTTTGAATGTAGAGCTTATGAAAGGAGATATAATGGAAGATTTTATAACACCATAAGGTGTTGGAG
>ML784218.1:207662-222719 GCA_009831015.1 Picea engelmannii | reverse complement strand
ATGGATGCTCAGAGCTCAAGTTCTGAGAAGCAGGGACACCTTCAGAAGTGGGTAAAGAAGATTGAGAAACCAGAGTAGAATGGAAGCCTTAAGGGAAGCTATAGTAAGTTATCTATTGAAGCATACATGGGTGACAATGTTATCATTCGCATACATATGCATGTTGAACTTGAATAGGTCACATACATAGGTGAGTTGTTGTGCATCAGGACACATATATGTGGTAAAGCCTTGGGAAAAAGGAAATGCACATGGGTTGCAGCTTGATGTGATGGTATAACACTTTGTTGCAGGGTATGAAATTATTTGTTGTAGGGTATGGCATTGTTTGTTGCAGGTTTTCATGATTCTATATTGGATTAAGTGATCTAGAAGATGAAGAGTATAAATAAGAAACTAGGGTCTCTTGTGAAATGTACATTTTTGGGAGTATCTCTTGTGTGTCTTTTGTGAGTATCTCTTGAGCATGATTGAAGATCTATTCTGAGAAAGAGAGCATGCGGAGGATCTCATGGATGCATCAACATTTCAGAAATGTCTGATATCTTGATGAAAAAAGTCTCAGAGCTTCAGAAACCCTATTTTTTGAGGTATACGCGGGTTGTAATGGACCAGGGCGCATACACACGCAGGATGTATGAGGATAGGGCACATACAATGGATAAAATCATGGATATTTGTGTTTAAGCTGATTGACTCGGTGTTGAAGACTGAAACAGGTTCCATATCTGCATTCTATGGACTCGGACCTGTCATTGAGACTCTGGAATGGTTACGTTATTGTCTTGATGGATACTATTTCTTGTTGTGTTGTGAATGCTTAGGGCATTCTTGGTATGGCTTCTATGATGTGATTTATGCTAGCTGGTGGAGTGAGCAGTACTCTTGTGATTTAGTGGTGATATGATTGCTATGGCATACTAGTTTATTATACATGATTGAGTTAGCATTCATATTGATTGGTTTTGGAGCATGAGTAGACTATTGGAGAGCTTCGATGTATTGTGACTAGTTGTGGGTCAGATTGGAAAGTAGAGACATAAGAGAATGTGATTATAGGTTGTAGAGGATATGAGTATGTGAAGCAAAGAAAAACCCTAGTTGCTTAGAAGTATATGCATGTTTCATTATAGACTGGCTGCGTACATATGCAGGCTATAGTGAGCCAGGGGGCGTACACACGCGGGTTGCACTACTGATAGGTCGTGTACCTGTCACAGATTGATATTTGTGGAGGATTGTTTCCTCATCTCAGTTGGTGCTGAGGATGTAAGCTGAGTCTTGCATATAAAGTTGGTGATCTTGTAGAGTTGTACTCTATTCAGTTGTTGTTGATAAACCCCAAGGATTGTAGTCCGTAATAAAAAGAAAATTGTGCATACATCTTGTGTTCTTTGTGTTCCTTGTGGTGATGACTTATTGATGATATATGTTGCTAATATATGCTGCTGATGTATGGTCACATCTAACGGGTTATAAATGACATCAATGAGTAATGAGTAAATGTTGAATACTAACTAATGAGTTTTGTGTAAGAGGGAGGTTTATTTTTTGAAAAATATCCCCACACTCATTCACCCCCCCTTTAAGTGTGGTAGGTGTGTCCAACAATATGTAAGAAGAGAAAACATGTATGGTGGAAAATATGTAGCTTGTGTTGAGAGGTGTAGAAGAGGTATATTGGCGTGTTATGTGTTGTTGATGTGATGTGGCTATATATTAGTGCTTAGTGAATTGCTAGAGTGTAATGGGAAAATGATATCAAGGGAGTGTGCTAGATCCTGGCGGTGTTGCATTGAGGCCTCAAGGCATATCATCAAATTATATATAATATGTCTTGTTAGTGTACCCAATATGTTGGAGGAAGAAGAGAGTGTTGAGATGTTTTTGTAAGAAGAGTAGGGAAGGGGTTGAAGTGGTGAAGAACTAAAGGAGTGATCCTGTGATAGTCATCATCTGGTACATGAAGAGGAGTAATGAGTGAATGAACTAGTGTATGCAAAATAATAATTTCTATGTGCTATTTTGGTGTCTCCCTTGAGTTGGAATATTAAACTTGAGCTTGGTATGATCTGGTAGCTGTATAGTAGATTCTCTTAACATAGTTTGTTGAGAGCGCCAAGGGAATAAGGGTGTAAGAGATTGGGAAGGAGAGGGAAGGGAAGTGTAGAAGGTCCAAGGATGATATTTAAGCTAAGGGAATTGAAAGTGTGTTGGGGATAAAATAAGAAGCTAAAAACATCCATGTGGGAATAAGAATAGAGTAACTTGTTGAGGTGTGTGGGTGTGAGTAAAAATAGAAAGAGAGAGAGGCATTTATGTAAATTAACTGTCACATACCCACTAAGGAAAAAAAAAAAATCGTCGAATTCTCGAGAATCAGAATCCCCGAAATACCTACGGGGGTCTTAGCATAGGCTAGTTCCTTCCTTGTCCATCTCCATTGCATCGTGGGTCACGACCTCAGGCTGAACAAGTATGGAATTCTTTCGCTCTTCACGACTTAGCACTACTAGAGCGTTGAGTCTTTCGACTCTGCAAACCCCGACACGACAAAACGTTGAACCCTAACAGTGCTAGCAAGTGGTAGGTTTCCCCCTTGGGGTCTTTTCCACATGACCCTGTCCCGTGTCTACGTGCTTAAGCCAACCAAGCACTTATCAACTTTTCATGATTTGGGGAAATGTGATGCATGACTTCCCTTTAACACTCTTTGCTACTCGCAACCTCCCAGGTTGAAGCGTCGATCTCTCATGCTTTTCTTCTCCGAAATCCTGAGACACGAAAGTCAGCAATGATTGACTTCCTCTTCGCACTTCTCGCAACTCGCAACCTCACGAGTTGGAGTGTTGAGCCTTCTTGCTCCTATCTCGCGAATCCCCGAGACGCGAAAATTTAATAGAGTGTTGACTCCTTTCCAGGCGACGCGTGCCCACATGTCAATCACGCGGGCCCCACCTGATGGATGTGCCACGTGTTCTCACAAGCCTCAGCTCTCAGCACTTCATGACTTCTACGGTCGAAAGTGACCCCTTCCAACCTCTGAACCCTCAAACTCCCGATATACGATATCACCAAGGAGTTCTGATCCAATGGTCCTCCTGTTCCTGGATCCAACGGTTCAAATTTTTTTCTCCTCGCCACTTCGCACTTCGCAACTTCATGAGTTGGAGAACCCAACTCTTGCGCTCTCTTCTTTTGAAACCCCGAGATGCGAGATCCCGAACTCAGACCTCTTCAGGATTGCACTGACCCTAACCGTCTTTCAACTCTGTAAGATCCAACGGCTATCGACTGTTCGCCACTTCTATCTCGAAGTGTCTCTACCATCCATACAACTTCTCCCATGGATGCTTCTACGGCTTAACTCCCTCGCAACTCAGTGCGATCCAAAAACCCATGACAATTCGACACTTCTCCATGAAGTCTCTATGCCATCCGTTTCTGCTCTCTTCTGTGCACATCTGGACGTACTTTTTTGACGACCCAGATCTATTTCTCTCCAGTTGATCTAATGATAGTTGTAGATCCTCCTTGAACATGCTCTTATATTCCTTCTCCTTGGAAGATTTCTTAAGTATCAAAGGTCTCGGCCTTTGCTTCTCCTTTGCGACCTTTACAGCTAAGGCTCTGTGCACAAAATGGCACTATCCATCCCGAGCTTCTCTTCTCTGAAACCATGAAAGATTTCCTTGACCTTTGTGATTCCTACAGGGTCTGTGTACATGACAAGGTGTTTCTTGTCCTCCTTAGATGGACGACTGCTATTCTCTCTCGACTTCGCCACCCACAAAGTCAAAATACTTCCCTCTATGACTCCCGATGTCCGAATCCCCAATATGGGTGATTTCGCGACACGTGTCCTCCCTCCAACGGACGGCTCAGGTTCTTTCGCTATTTTAGGACTTTTGATGTCAAGTGCCCAGACTCTCATCCTCCAGACTCCCGAACTCACAAATGTCGAAACCCCAATATGAACTCCTTCTCGGGACTTTCGCCTCTGTTGTTCTTGGTGAGAGGTTTAAACCTCGTGCAACTCTTGATAGATCCAACGTCTGTCAGTTATTTAGACCAATATATGACGGCTCAAACCTGTCTCTCCATTGCGTCATTCTGAAGCTGCCTGGACACAAATCCACGGTCCATATTCTTTCACAGACCTTGGGGATCTACCCCCCCCGATTTCTTCGCTACTCGTGAAGATAAAGGAAAAAGGGTTAAGGCATTTAACGCCCTTGTTTATTCCTTCCATCTAACGGTCGTGAATGACCACAGATATTTCGACAGGATCTCATCCATTGATCGATACTTATTCTTCGAATCCTCAAGGGATTCTGCGACTTCTGTGCCTATGCAGAGTCTTTGCACACAAAGTGATACCTCTTCTGAGCTTTTCAAAAATGTTGTTTCTATGGGGAGATTTATCTAGGGTATCACCTGAGACGGATAAGGGTATAGATTTCCCGAGAAATGGCTTGAATTCTGAATTGATTTACTATGCGTATATACATATAAATCTATTTATAAACATAAGCCATATGTGGCCCTTCCATTATAAGCATGCAACCACCATATCTGAATCAAAACACTACACAGGCAGTCTTATACTCAAACCATTCATAAAAATGCACAGATTGTGAGCATACATGTCAGCATATAAATTTCAAGCTGCAAGATGTAAACACTTATCAGAAATAACACCAGATGTGATTGCAACTACTGAGAGGGGTGCTCATTTCCACCCAACCATAGGCTCAATGATTCCCAACGGATTTACCACTAGCCACCCCCGAGCTGAGACCACGATGCTGCGAGTCTGCATCTGCTATCACTCACTCTGTGTTTTCTAGAGTTCTCTTCCTTCCCTCACGTTTGCTCCGTTCTTTCTTCTCCCTCACGCCGTTTTTCCTCTTTTGAGGTTGTGTGTGGCATTATTTCCCTCGCACTGGTCAGTCCTGACGGATCTACGGATTGGCGGTTCACCCCCCCCCATCCCTCATTACTCATGAGGAGCCATCTACCTACCAATCCTGGTGAGTCATTTAATTCGAGGCCAGCGAGCCGCTCTTGATTCTCCGGGCCAATGAAGTCCAATTACGGTATTGGTTTCGATGGAAGTTAACGCCACCTTTCCAGGTGCCTTCCACCACCTTTCTTCAACCCTCGTGGTATCTTTTTCAACATATCCCCTCTCAGCAGTCCTGCAATATATATATATATATATATATATATATATTCATAATATTATTCACATTCATCGACCTCTTTCACAAGGTCCATTCACATCACACATTCACATTTTTGAGTTTGCCACAGTTCTTGGCCAGTATAGTTATTTTTACAAATTGGGGGAAACAGGGTGTTACAATTCCCTCCCCCTTAAAGGAACATCGTCCTCGATGTTCTTATCTATCAACATGACATGCATGTACAGAAGTAAACAAAATCAGATATGCCTATCTCATGGAATCCTCCATTTCCCATATAGCCTCATCTGGGCCAAAATGTCTCCACTTCACTTTGACCTGTGCAATGGTTCAATTCTGGAGTGGGGTTTCCTTTCTGTCCAGTATGCACTGAGGTTCTGGTAGAAATTGTCCCTCTGGTTCCACCTGGATCATAGACTAGTCAATTACATGATTAGCATCATGTACATATTTCTTCAATAATGAAACATGGAAAACATCATGTGCTTTTACTGTAGGAGGAAGTGCTAGCCTATAGGCTACAGGTCCCACTCTATCTAGAACCTCAAAGGGTCCACAATACCGAGGTACCAACTTGGCACAAGCTCCCATTTTCAGGGAACTTTTCCTGGGCCTAACTCTGAGATATACATGGTCTCCCATCTTGAACTCTCTTGGAGTTCTCTTTTGGTCGGCATAACTTTTCTGTCGGTTCTGAGCGACCTTCAGGTTTTGTTTTATCTAAGTCACCTGTTGTTCCATTTCTTTCAACATGTCAGGTCCAAAAGAAATCTTGTTTACGGGATTACCCCAGCTGACTAGAGTGTTACACGGTCTACCATAGAGGACTTCGAAGGGACTCATCTTTAAGGATGCTTGGTAGCCGTTGTTGTAGGAAGATTCTACCAGTGGCAGGTAGTCTTCCCACTTCTTGGGTTGGTGGATTACATGCATCCTTAACATATCTTCTAGTATTTTATTCACTCTTTCTGTCTGTCCATTGGTTTGAGGGTGATAGGCGATGCTAAACAACAACTTGGTCTCTAAACCACCCATCAGTGATTTCCAAAAGTTGGAAGTAAATTTCATGTCTCTGTCAGACACAATCTCTTTCGGCATACCATGCAGTCTAAATATCTCTTTCATGAATACCTGGGTGATATCAATTGTCTTGTAGGTCGACTTAATGGGGATGAAGTGAGTAGACTTGCTCAATTTATCCACCACCACCATAATGGCGTCATTCTATTTGGTTGAGGTTGGTAATCCAGTGATGAAATCCATGGAGATGGTTTCCCATTTCCATTCTGGGATTGGTAAAGGTTGCAATAATCCTGTTGGGTGTCGATGTTCTGCTTTAACCTATTGGCACTCTATGCATTTGGCTAAGTACTCGGCTATGTCTTTCTTCAATCCAGACCAATAAAATTGTTTTCTAGTGGCAATGATCATCTTCTGGTATCCTGGATGACTAGTGTAGGGTCTTTTATGTAGTTCATCCATAATGAACCTATTCAAGTCGTCACACGCTGGAATATAAAATATGTTTCTGTAAGTGAGTAGACCTCCTTTGGTCATCTGATAGCCTTCATATTTTACTTCGGCAGGTTCTTGTTGTAGGTACATGGTCACGATCTAGACGAAGGGATCTGTTTCTTGTGCATTTCTAATTCTTTCCTTGACATCTATCTCGCAGGTGCTCACCGCTGCCAGGTGAATTGTTTTCATACTTATGCTAAGGGCGTCGACCACCCTATTTTCCTTTCCTTTAATGTGTTTGATTTCGAAATCAAACTCGCTAAGGAAGGCCATCCACCTAGCTTGTATAGCATTGAGATTTGGTTGATCAAACATGTATCACAATCCACAGTGATCTATCATAAGTACAAATTTTCTTCCCAGGAGGTAATGCCTCCACATTTTCAAGGCATGCACTATGGCAGCCAATTCTAGATCATGGGTCACATAGTTGACTTCTTGCTCGTTCAATTTTCAGGATTCATAATAGATCACACTTCTTCCCTGCATAAGGACTCCTCCAATCCATTCCTTACAGGCATCTGTGCACATGAGGAAGTCAGCTTATGGATCAGTGATTTTCAGCACGGGTGCATGGGTCAATAGATGTTTCAGGTTTTGAAATCTTTCTTCACATTTCTGTGTCCACAGGAATTTTGTCCCCTTCTTCTGGAGGGCAGTGACTGGACAACCAATCTTGGAGAATCCTTTTATAAATCTCTTATAGTATCCTGCTAATCCCATAAAGGATCTCATATCCAAAACATCCTTTGGGGTAGGCCATTCCATGATAGACCTGATTTTGTCAGGGTCTACCGCTACTCCTTCTTCGGAGAGAACATGGCCTAAGTAATGTATTTCTTTCTAGAAGAATTCATATTTGCTGAATTTGGCATAGAGTTGATGTTCTCTTAGCACTTTCAGCACAAGTCTAAGATGCTCTTCATGCTCTTTTCTATTCTTGGAGTAAATTAATATATCATCAATAAAAACAAGCACAAATTTGTCTAGGAACTTGCTGAGTACATTTTTCATCAAGCACATAAAAGTGGCAGGAGCATTGGTCAACCCAAATGGCACTACCATGAACTCATATTGACCATACCTCATCCGGAAGGTAGTTTTATGGATGTCTTCAGCCTTGATTCAGACTTGATGGTATCCCAACCTCAAGTCAATATTTGAGAAAATATATGCAACCCCCAATTGATCGAACAGGTCATCGATCCTGGGCAAGGGGTACCTGTTCTTTATGGTTACCTTATTGAGTTGCATATATTCTATACACAGTCTAAGGGTACCGTCCTTTTTCATGAACAGGATTGGTGCTCCCCATGGAGACACGCTGGGCCGAATATAACCCTTATCCATCATTTCTTTTAATTGCAACTTGACTTCAACTAACTCGGGTATGCTCATCCGGTAGGGTGTGCTAGACATCGGCACCGCTCTCGGTGCAAGTTCTATTGAAAAGTCTATGTCCCTTCTCGGAGGTAGACCTGGTACCTCTTCCGGAAACACATCTCTGTATTCTCTCAAGATAGGGTGATCGTCATGGCTTGGTTTGTCATCTTCTATTGTTTTCAACACCTGTATTGCATAAAGAGTACATCCCTTCCGACAATAATTTTCCATTTGCAGAGCTGATATTTGTCTCACCGAGACAGGTTTTCGGATCCCTTGAAGGGTTATCCTCCTTCCCTTCCTTACTTACACATTCTAAGGTCTTATGGTAAAAGTTCAATCTGGCTTTATGGGCAGCTAGCTAATCCATACCAATCAACAGATCATATGATCCCAGGGGTAATATGTTAAGGGTTGGTTGGGTGGGGAATTCACCCAACATTAATTGGCAAGCTGGTATGAATTCTACTATCCTCCTTTTGGTGCTAGTGGATAACTGTACCAACCATGGCTTGGTATGTTTTTGTGGCTGTATTTTACACTTATCAACAACATTAGGGGCTATATAACTCAAATTTGAACTAGGGTCAATCAAAACAGACACTAGATGGTTGGAAATCATACCTTCTATTTCCACTACTGAAGCTTGGTGGTAGGCTTGGTTATTATCCAAGGCTGCATAAATTTGTGGCACACTCCTGGCCACATCATTGATGGTAGTAGCTTCTTGGATGTTATAAATCCTCCGACTATTCTGTTGTTGGTGTGGACAGTCTCTCAATATATGTTCTTCCCCGCAACCCCATCATTTCAAAGGCTCTCTCTTCGGGTTATCAATCTTCACTGATATGGGTCCAAAATTTTTATTTCCTCTCAAGGAGGGAAAATTCTACTGGTGCATACTCTGGGCTGGGAAGCTCATTCTTGGGTTCTTCTTATAGTTCTTAAATCCTGGAGATTTAATTCCCTTTTTCTGAAATCTTGAACTATTTCTCTGTTTCCATCCTTCGCAAGGTTTTTCTCGATGTCCAAATTGTTCATGACAATAGGTTGCCTTCCGAATAGTTCCTTCTAGGGTCTTTGGCTCATCAAATTCAATTATGTTCCGGTAGTCCTTGGGTAGTCCACTGATGAAGCATTACACCTTTACCTTTTCCTCTTTTATATAGGGTACATACCTTAACAAATCGAGGAATTTGTTGACATATTATTCTATAGTGAGTTGTCCCAATTTGAGTTCATAAAACTCTTTAGTCTTCTCGTCGAAATATTTTTCCGACAAATACTTCTTCCAGAATTATTTCTCAAATTGTTTCTAGGACAGGTCCTCTTCGCGAATCCCTTTCACATTCTTAAGATCTTCCCACCAAATGGAAGCCTTTCCGTTCAAATTGAAGGTGGCCACTCGGGCCTTCAGATTTTTTGAGAAGTCATGGACTCTGAAATACTTCTTTAGTCCAAGTAGCCAGGCCTCTACTTCCTCTCCCTTCTTTATTTCACCGTCGAAGGAGAGTGGTTTGGCCTTTTTGAATTCTTCTAATTTTTTACCTTTGGAAGGCTTTTGCTTCTTCTGTTTCTTTCGGGAATAGGAGCTAGTTCTGCTGCTAGAAGAGCCTTCTGAATCACCAGCTTCCTTCTCAGAGGAATCACTCGGCACTGGTCCTTTACCTCTGGGGTGGACATTTTTCGAGGTTCTCCTCTCAGTGTGGCCACTGATATGACCATGTTTATGAGTTTCAGGTTCATGTTGCATTTGTCCTTGTAGATCGGATAAACTCTGCAGTAAAACTGTGTTAATTTCTGTTTTCTTTTCTTGTTCTTTCATCATCCTTTCATTGTCAGCCTTACAACTTTGTAATTCGACCATGAGGCTCCTCATAGTCTTGGCTAGATCTGGAGGGGTCCCTACTTCCCTCCTTGCGTCAGACTCTTTGTATCTATTGTGGGAGCCTTCTCCCACTTCTTGGTGAGTCACCATACTATGCGTTAATAATTTCCCCGTGGTTGATCTTCCGCTTGTGTGCAAAAGGAAAAAAGCTGGTTGTTAGTCAATATTTATATTTATTTATAATCAGTACATAATTCATATTTTCACATGTACACAGACACAATAGGGGTTTTTCATTATTAAATTCGTCTTTTGATTAGGAAGGTTAAGATAGGGGGGGGGGGGGGGTTACTCTTTTTAGGAGTGTTTCGAACGAAGCTTCTGCGTAACTCGTTCATGAGCCCATGTAGGTCGAGTGTTGTAACCATGATATGATACCAGTTTGTCACATACCCACTAAGGAAAACAAAAATTTTCGTCGAATTCTCGAGAATCAAAATCCCCGAAATACCTATGGGGGTCTTAGCATAGGCTAGTTCCTTCCTTGTCCATCTCCATTGCATCGTGGGTCACAACCTCAGGCCGAACAAGTATGGTGTTCTTTCGCTCTTCGCAACTCAGCACTACCAGAGCGTCGAGTCTTTCGACTCTACTTACCCTGACATGGTGAAATGTCGAACCCCGATAGGGCTAGCGAGTGGTAGGTTTCCCCCTTGGGGTCTTGTACACATGACCCTGTCCCGGGTCTACGCGCTTAAGCCAACCAAGCGCTTATCGACTTTTCACGATTCGGGGAAATGCGATGCATGACTTCCCTTTGACACTTTTCTCTACTTGCAACCTCGCAGGTTGAAGCGTTGAGCTCTCGTGCTCTTCTTCTCTGAAATCTCAAGACGCGAAAGTCAGAAATGGTTGACTTCCTCTTCGCACTTCTCGCAACTCGCAACCTCACGAGTTGGAGTGTTGAGCCTTCGTGCTCCTATCTCGCGAATCCCCGAGATGTGAAAGTCAACAATGGTTGACTTCTTCTTCACACTTCTCGCAACTCAAAACCTCGCGAGTTGGAGCGTTGAGCCTTCTTGCTCCTATCTCGCGAATCCCTGAGACACGAGAAGTCAACAGAGTGTTGACTCCTTTCCAGGTGACGTGTGCCCACCTGTCAATGATGCGGGCCCCACCTAATGGATGTGCCACGTGTTCTCACGAGCCTCAGCTCTCGGCACTTCATGACTTCTATGGTCGAAAGTGACCCCTTCCAACCTCCGAACCCTCAAACTCTCGATATACGATATCACCACGAAGTTCTGATCCAATGGTCCTCCCATTCTTAGATCCAATGGTTCAGATTTTTTTCTCCTCACCACTTTGCACTTCATGAATTCGTGAGTTAGAGCACCCACCTCTTGCGCTCTCTTCTTGCGAAACCCCAAGATGTGAGATCCTGAACTCATACCTCTTCGGGACTACACAGACCCTAACTTCCTTGCAACTCTGCAAGATCCAATGTCTATCGACTGTTCACCACTTCTATCTTGAAGTGTCTCCACCGTCCATACAGCTTCTCCCATGGTTGCTTCTACGACTTAACTCCCTCACAACTCAGTGTGATCCAACATCCCACGACAATTCGACACTTCGCCACGAAGTCTCTCTGTCGTCTGTTTCTGCTCTCTTCTGTGCTCGTCTGGACACACTTTTTTGACGACCCAGATCTATATCGCTCCAGATGATCTAACGGTAGTTGTAGCTCCTCCTTGAACATGTGCTTCTCTTCCTTCTCCTTGGAATATTTCTTAAGTATCAAAGGTCTCGGCCTTTTCTTCTCCTCTGGGACCTTTGCAGCTAAGGCTCTGTGCACAAAATGGCACTATCCCTCCTGAGCTTCTCTTCTCTAAAACCATGAAAGATTTCCTCAACCTCTGTGATTCCTACAGGGTCTATGTACATGACAAGGTGCTGCCTATGCTCCTCATATGGATGGCTGCGATTCTCTCACGAATTTTCCACCCACAAAGTCGAAAGACTTCCCTCTATGACTCCCGATGTCCGAATCCCTGATATGGGTGATTTCGCGACACGTGTCCTCCCTCCAACGGACGGCTCAGGTTCTTTTTCTCTTTTGGGACTTCTGATGTCTAGTGCCTGGACTCTCATCCTCCGGACTCCCGAACTCCCAAATGTTGAAACTCCAATAGAAACTCCTTCTCGGGACTTTCGCCTCTGCTGTTCTTCGCGAGAGGTTTAAACCTTGTGCAACTCTCGAAAGATCCAACATCTGTCAGCTGTTTAGACCAAGATCTGACGGCTCAGACCTATCTCTCCATTGTGATGTTCTGAAGCTGCCTGAACATGAATCCACGATCCAGATTCTTTCACGGACCTTGGGGATCTACGGTCCCGATTTCTTCGCTACTCGCGAATATAAAGGAAAAAGGGTTAAGGCATTTAACGCCCTCGTTTATTCCTTCAATCTAATGGTCGTGAATGACCGTAGCTCTTCTGACAGTATCTCATCCGTTGATCGATACTTATTCTTTGAATCCTCAAGGGATTCTGCGACTTCTGCACCTCTGCAGAGTCTTTTCACACAAAGTGCTACCTCTTTTTATCTTTTCAAAAAGGGTGTCTCTATGGTGATATTTATACAAGGTATCACCTGAGATGGATAAGGGTATAGTTTTCCCGAGAAATGACCTGAATTCTGAATTGATTTACTGTGCGTATATACATATAAATCTATTTATAAACATAATACATACGTGGCCCTTCCATTATAAGAATGCAACCACCATTTCTAAATCAAAACACTACACAGGCAGTCTTATACTCAAACCATTCATAAAACTGCACAGACTGTGAGCATACATGTCAGCATATAAATTTCAAGATGCAAGATGTAAAACACTTATCAGAAATAACACCCTATGTGATTGCAACTGCTGAGAGGGGTGATCATTTCCACCCAACCGTAGGCTCAGCGATTCCCAATGGATTTACCACTAGCCACCCCTGAGCTGAGACCACGATGCTGCGAGACTGCGTCTCTGTTTTCCAGTGACCAAGAACGAAGGTTACTCTCCTCCTTCTCTGCTATCACTCACTCTGTGTTTTCCAGAGTTCTCTTCCTTCCCTCGCATCTACCCCCTTCTCACTTCTCCCTCACGCCTTTTTTCCTCTTACGAGGTTGCATGTGGCACGATTTCCCTTGCACTGGTCAGGCCTGACGGCTCTACGGATGGGCGGTTCACCCCCCCATCCCTCATTACTCATGAGGAGCCATCTACATACCAATCATGGAGAGTCATTTAATTCGGGGCCAGCGAGCCACTCTTGGTTCTCCGGGCCAGTGAAGTCCAATTACGGTATTGGTTTCGGTGGAAGTTAACACCACCTTTCCAGGCGCCTTCCACCACCTTTCTTCAACCCTATTGGTCTCTTTTTCAACATATCCCCTCTCAGCAGTCCTGCAATATATATATATATATATATATATATATATATATATATATATATATATATATATATATATATATATATATATATATATATATATATATATATATATTTATAATATTATTCACATTCATCGACCTCATTCACAAGGTCCATTCACATTTTTGAGTTTTCCACAGTTCTTGGCCAGTATAGTTATTTTTACAAACTGGGGAAACAGGGTGTTACACTAACTTGCTAAGCTGTAATAGGGATAGGTATAAACATTATAATATGTTGAACTTATGATTATACTAAGAGAGAAGGGGGGGTGAATCTTATATAAGATACCTTTTACTTTAATTTAGCATTCATCAATCATTCATTAACTTTAAAACAATAAATGCATGTAAAATTAAATCACGGTACACAAAGTTTAACTTGGAAACCCTTGCAGGAGAAAACCACAAAAATTATCTTTATAAATGTATCTAGGCATCAACCTATTGTTACAAATATTGTAGGGACCAACCTATAGGAGACACCAATCTCCTCAGCTGAGCACCAACTTAAAAATATATTGTGTAGGAACCAACCTACTGGCGACACCAATATCCTTAGTTGAGCACCAATTCAAAAAGATATTATGTAGGAATCAACCTACTAGAGAAACCAATCTCCTCGGCTAAGCACCAAATTAGAAAGATATTGTGTATGCACCAACCTACTGGAGATACCAATCTCCTTAGATGAGAACGTACTCAGTATGACCTATATAGGCACCAACCTAACATATTCATACACAAATTACTTTTGACTTCGCCTACATGCTTCATACTTCATGTATTTCATAGCATCATCATACCCTTAAATTTCATGCTCCAGTTCCTGTCTTTGCTTCATAGCTCAAACATAGATTCAAACCCTAGTCAAATTTATCCTTCATGCCATAGTGAACCTCATAGAATCATTCCCATAATAGAATCTCATACTACAACATCACAACCTCTAAAAAACAAACGTTTCAACATCATAGACCTTATTCCTTCATAGTGCACCCTTAAAACTCCAAGAAAACTTCTCTTTCACCTTTAGACCCCAAGAATACTCTCTAGATTCTCTTGCACACCTCAGATCTATTCTGCACACCGCCAACTTTATATTCTCGCTTGGATTCTCTTCAAATGTGCACATCTATCTTGTATTTATAGTGTTTTTGTGCTCACTTTTAGGGAAGACCTATAAATATTCGATGGGTCGACCTCAACTTTCTAGCTGGGTTGTTTGACAGAAAAATTCATATTTCCTCGTTCCTAAGGAGTTAGAGGTAGTTCCATATATTGTTGGAAAGGTCCCAAAATGACATTTTCAACTATATAACCTATGCTCCCATTTGATCTAGGTATTTTTAGTAAAAATACCTTCAAAGAAAAGATATTCAAACCAAACATCAAAAATATAAAAACAATATTTACAATAATATCCATCTTGCAATATTTATCTTGGACATCTATAGTCTCCCTAATCTAGGTGGATATCTGTGGCCACCCACCTTTTCCAACTGGCTCAAAACAATTTTCTGACAATTTTGGTAATTTACTATTTTTAGCAGTTTTTAACTTCCAGGGCCATTTTGAGGGCCCAAATGAAGGGTTTTTTTGTTTTTTTGTTTTTTTGTTTTTTTGTTTT
>ML784218.1:191772-207642 GCA_009831015.1 Picea engelmannii | reverse complement strand
CTCAATGATAGACGAAGGCTCTTATTTACCCCCATAAATGAATCTCCTCGACAATACCTTTCCAATGAGCTATCACAATCCCCAAACAGAGATCATATGCCAAAGTTACGCCACGGGAAGTTGATACACCAAACTATGCAAAACGGGGTCCACAAAACTGTTGGCTTTTCATCTTCTAGGGTTAGGGTTTTGGATTTTATTTATGATAAAAAGTTCTTTGGAGCCTCATTGTAAAATCATCTTCTTGCGAATGTGAGTAGCGGACACATCTCTTCTCAGAGATAAGCTGCCACCATTCTAGTGAGTCTTTCACTCTGTATTTTTTACAGTCTTTGTACATGTTCGCTCATTAATAGAAAATTGTGTATTATTGTATCACTGTGTTTATGGTTGCATATCTGATACATTTATGTTATATTATTGGATATCCGAGATATCTATGTACATTTTTTAATTATATCTCTGCTCTCATTTCGTGCCGAAAATAATCTGGATCAGTGGTATCAGAGCAGGCTGCTCTTGATCATTTTTTTTCAGTGCATGTCCCCGACAAGGTCGGAGTATAGAAAGTTTGGTCTCAAGCTTGTCTCTCTTGAAGACAATCTCTCTCACATGCCCATGAAACCCTCCATGGCAGAAGAAAAGAAAAACGATGAAGCAGACGATTCTATCAATTTATTGCTTGAGAAAGCTCTCACGCGACAGAGGGATGAAATGATGGAGATTTTTTCCCACATCCTTCAACTCCTGCAGATAGAAACATGCGCATCTGCATCAAACAACCACTTTGGAAGAACCTCCCCTTTCAAGGTATAGGTTAATTTTGATATTCCCGTATTTGAAGGTCAGATAGATGCGGATGCCCTAGACAAATGGTTAAATCTGTTAGAAGGTTATTTTTATGTTCATAATTTTTTCGACAGGGAAAAGATCACCTTCACACTCCTTAAATATCTCCCCCATGTCAAACATTGGTGGGAAACTTACTGGGAGCAAATTTCCACAGAGGATTCTGGAATATATGGGGTCGATCCCACTTGGGATTTTTTTTGTGGATGAGGTAAAGGAACAATATTACCCTATTGGAAACTATGAGCACCAATACATGAGATGGACCACACTGCGGAAAGAGAAGGGCAAAGAACTTCCAGAGTTCACCAATACCTTCCATACCTTGCGCACCAAGATGGGTATCAAAGACTCCGAATGACATTTGGTTCTAAAATATCATGGGGCTCTGCACAGATACATCCAAACTGAAATGGATTTTTTGGACATCTCATCACTCGGTGTTGCTTATTGATATGCTATTAAAATCAAGCAGAAATTTAAGCACCAGAACAAATGAGACTTTGGGTTTGCAAATATGCAACAACAAAAGTATGATAAAGACAGACCTAACAAACAGTCTCCCGAAAACTAGTCCAAGCCACAGGAAAATAAGGTTCACGGAAAGACAAAGAAGGACACCGGAAAATGGTGCGATTTCCACAAACCCCCCTGGCACAAAATCAAGGAATGTCACTCAAAATAGTCATTGGTGGAGGATATCAAAGACAAGGAGCTTAACCCTGATACATAATAAAATTCTGAAAATACTGGTAAAAGACAGATCACCGATGCAAACCCCATTGCTATTGTCGCGACCACCACAATTCAACTAGAAGAACCAACAGACCCTGAAGAGGGGGGACACCTTTTTCATTCAAATATGTGGGTGAAGGGGACCCCACTGCATTTTATTGTTGATAGAGGAAGCCATAACAACCTCATATCAACAGAGGTTGTCAAACATTTGGGATTTTCGACAACACCACACCTGCAACCATATAACATCGGGTGGCTTCGTCGGGGATAAGATATCCATGTCAGCCAATAGTGTTGATTGTCATACGACATACAACCCTTCAAGGATGAGGTATTATGTGATGTTTCCCCACTGGATGTCTTTGATGTTCTCTTGGGCCAACCATATATGTGGAAGCACCATTTTTTTTATGAGTCTCGACCCCGCAGTGTCATTGTTTCTCTGGAGGTCATCTCTACAGAATGCCAGAGGTAGTTCCAACTACTGTTCCACCTAAACAATGCCTCTTGGTAAGAACATATTATTCCCTATTTTCTTTAGGAGACTTTATTATGCTTCTTCTACAGTCACATGCTATGTTCCTATAGTTATTTCACTTATAACATTTAGTATCATAATCAAGTAGAGGAGAAACTGAATTATAGTTTCTACTAGCAATCCCATGAGAACTTCTAGCTTTGTTGCTGACATAATCATCCTTTGAGGTCATGTAAGCACCTCTATTTTTTTTTCTCACATGGTCACTTATTGTATAATCTCTACAATGTATTGTTTTATGAACAAAATTATTTCAAGAAAAACAATAGCCAAGGAAGATATTTTGATATTGGTTTGTGAAAGGCCTTCTTGGTGGAACATCTCTTCTGAACTCATTCTTATTGTTCTTGTGAGAAGAATCAATTTTTTTCTAATAATMATTTCCTTTACTGTTGCTTCTTTCATTGTTGATATATCCTTTAATAATATTATCATAAATATTAAGGTTTTTTTCATTTTCATTATCTTATGACCTTATGACCTTAGTGCTTGCATCTCCCTTGGGGGTATTTTTTTTTTCTGTCACAACCAAGACTTGTCTTGATGAATGGTGACCTTTGGAATATTAKAATATTATCGAATATTTCAGTACTCTTTCCAAACTTCAAGATTCTATTCAAATAATCCGTTTTTTCCTCTAGTTCCTTTCTTAACGAAACTATTTTAGCTTCTAGTTTCTAACAATTTTATTCATTTTCTTTTGTTGGAGTTACTTCACACACACCTAAGATTTATTTTTCCTAAGGATTTTATTTGTTCATTAGTCATAATTAGTCATTATCTAGTCTCCTATATTTTAGGAGACAATATTCCACCTGGAGAATATTCTCCTTCAGTTCACACTTCAGTTTGACTAGTTGAGTTGAGTTTAGATGTTGCATTGGGATCATCACCATGCAACATTGGGATCATAATCATGCTAATTATACCTTTCCTTGGTATCATCACCAAAGTGGTGCATTAGCCTTGATTCCTTGAGTTAACTCCTCACTACTTTCTGTCCAATCAGTTAACTGAAGACTAGTTGACTAGTTAACTCAACTAGGCGGCAGTTCACTCCCGTAACTGCCTGAGAGACTAGAATAGGTGGAAGTTCACTCCCGTAACTATTGGTGTATGTACATATCACTCTAAACCACCACTATGGTGAATTGGTTCACCTCAATTTGAACTCATTGAGTTATACAGAGTATATCATGTGTAAATTATTCATTATTCACAATGGTTAATGAGAATTCTTTCCATTATTTCTCTCCTTCTTCTTGTTTTTCCAATTCTCTCTGCAAATGTGTGTATCATTGTTTAGCTATATCTATTCTGTGTAGGTTCAACACATTTACATGGTATCAAATCCGACGGACTGCTAAGCAAAATCTACACCAATTTTTTTTGCAGGTACAAAAGATTGAAGACAGCGAAAAGATGGAACTCCAAAAAGAATTCATTCTTACACCTTACAACTATTTTGCATGGAAGGAGAAAATAGCCATACATATTCAATCTAAATGGTTGAATAGGTTAACCATGAATAAAGATACAGATCCAACATCAGCCATAGAAAAATCCAAGTACTTAAATCGCATGGATGAGGCACTCAGAACAATTTGCAGTCTTATTTCTCCCGAACTCCTTTTTCATATATCATCCAGTAAGACTCCCAATGAAGCCTGGACCATATTGGAAGGGATATTTGGAAAAAAGGATGATATGAGGGGACACATGATGGAGGTTGAGCTGCTCACATTGGATCAAAAAATCTTTGAGAATATCGAAGATTTCTTTACAAAATTCAAGGATTTACTGTTGCAACTCAAAGCTTGCGGGGTTGATATATCGAAGGAGGAGAAACAAATGGTTCTCACCATTCTCTCCAAGCTTGGACCTGAATTCTATGTATTCTTATCCACATTCCATACTGTTATATTTGCCTCTAGAGCCACCTTGAAGATGCCTTCTCTTGAGGACTTTATCGAATCCTTGACACCATATCAAACCAAGCTCATCAACATGGGCACAATCAAAGGCCCAAGGGTGCATGCACTCACTATGCATGATGGCAGCCAAAAATATCAGAAATATAGAGATAAATATAAGTGGAAAGATAATGCACATATGAACAAGGAAGGTTACACAAAACCCTTCACCGATGCCTCCTGATCCAAAGGATAAAAGGGAAGAAAAGGAGAGAAATGCACATACTATCACAAATGATTGCATTCGGAATATGCATGCATGCAAAAACAAATAGATATGATGTCTCAGATACTTCAGAAAAACAACCTTTGAGATCGCATCCCCGAGGTTGCAAATAAGAAGAAGCCAGAAGATTCGAATTCCAAGAAAGACAATTCTAGCCATGCGTTGATTGCCATCAACTCCTCTTCCGATGCTTGGATCATAGATTCAGGAGCATCACATCACATGGATGCCTCAAAAGAAGTCTATTCTTCTTTGGATGGATGCAAAGGTCCTCCTATTATGATGGGGGACAAATCTTCTGTCGAAGTCACCGGCAAAGGAAGGATTGAACTCACCAACGGAAGCTTCGAGAACATGATGCATGTTCCCAAGCTTTCTGTCAACCTTCTCTCTGTGTATCAGATGACGAATTCTGGCACCAGAAAGAAATTCATATTCACACCAAATTCCATGGATATATACGACATGCAAACCAACTCCAAGGTTTCTACCGGTGAGGTAAATCATCAGTCTAGATTGTATACATTTTCTAAATTCATTGAACCTGATTCTGCTTTACTGCTTACTCATGCTGATGAAAGTAGTAGGATATGGCACGAAAGGTTTGGACATTTGAATTTTAGATACATGAAACAACTTAGCAAGCAAATATTAGTTTATGGTCTACCAAACATCCATTTCTCCAAGGGAGTATGTGAGGGATGTGTTCTCGGGAAACACCCTCAAGAGAAATTCGACAAAGGAAAGTCTCAGCGAGCTTCCGCACCTTTAGATCTGATCCATAGTGAGCTTATGGGTCCTTTTCCACATCCATCCATCAACAAAGTGAGGTTTGTTCTCATTTTTGTTGATGATTTCTCACGTTTTACTTGGGTCTACTTTCTCAGGCAAAAATCCAAGCTCTTTCAATACCTCAAAGATTTCAAAGCTTTGGTTGAGATACATTCTGGAAACAAGATCAAAGTCCTCCAAATTGATAACGGGGGAGAGTATGTGAATCATGAGATCCATAATATTTTCCATGAGGTAGGGATTCAGTTGCAACATACAGTTCCCTACACTCCGCAGCAAAACAGAGTTGCTGAGCGGAAAAACCAATCTCTAAAGGAGATGGCATCTTGCATGTTGCATGCAAAGTCACTACCATAGAGACTATGGGCCGAAGCACTTAATTGTGAAACATACATCCAAAACAAATCTCCCCATAGATCTGTCAAGGATAAGACCCCCTACGAGGCTTGGAGTGGCCTCAAACCGGAAGTGACCCACTTTCAAATTTTTGGTTCATGTGTATGGACCCGAATTCCCTTTGAAAAGAGGAAGGCACTTGATCCACAGAGCACTAAGTTCATTTTTGTTGGATACCCTAATGGTGTGAATGGATATCGGCTTATTGATCTTTCCTCATACCATCTCATCATTGAGCATAGTGTCCAATTCGAGGAAAGTGTCTCACATGTACCTTAGTAGCCGCATGCAGACACCTTTACTCTTACACATGTCCGAGATGATGAGCATGCACATGCTGACTCTTCTTCAGATGAGAGTTCTTATTTAGAGAACTCAGATGATTCAGATTTATATTTAGAGTCACTACAGTCAGATGCATAGTCAGAGAATCTAGATGTAGTTGCAGAGCCAGAGCAGAGGCCCAAGTGGGCACATACTACTCTTCAGGATAAAGGGGATCTCATTGGTGATCCAGCCGATACTAGGAGGACTCGATCTGATTTCGAGGAGCGTCCTGTTGCACTCACTGCCACTAAACCATTTCCTTCAAGGCATCTTTTCTTGGTTCATTCTTCATATCCACAGTCTTATGGCGAGGCTGCTGGAAATCCATTTTGGGAATCCGCCATGCAGGAGGAGTACAACTCCCTCCTCGAGAACCAGACTTGGGATATGGTTCCCCTTCCTTCTAGGAGGAAACTTGTTAGATGCAGATGGGTCTACAGGACCAAGAGCACAACGGATGGACAGATTAGCAGATACAAATCCAGGCTTGTCGCCAAAGGGTTTCAGTAGATTCATGGTATTGACTATGATGAGACCTTCGCTCTAGTAGCGAAGATAGATTCCATACGATTGGCACTTTCCATTGCAACAAACAAGGGATGGGAAGTCCATCAGATGGACATGAAGAATGAATTTCTTCACAGTGATATCTCTGAGGAGATCTACATGGAGCAGCCCCAGGGATTTATGCAGGACTCATCTTTGGTTTGTCGACTAAAGAAGTCACTTTATGGCCTCAAGCAAGCTCCGAGGGCATGGTATGCCAAGATGGACTCCTACCTGTTGTCACAGAAATTTGTACAATGTAAATCAGACCCGAATGTATACATGCTCAGGACGGCTGATTCACTTCTACTTTTAGTTATGTATGTCGATGATTTGTTGATCACCGGTTACTCGACTTCAGCGATTGTTGCAGTCAAGAGGATTCTTCATGACAGGTTTTTGATGACGGACATGGGTCCATTACACTTCTTCCTTGGACTTGAGATTAGTCAGGATGCATCAGGCATCAAACTGTCTCAAGCCAAGTATTCACGAGATCTCCTTGAGAGATTTCACATGACAGACTGCAAGTCTGCTCCAACTCCTTTCCTATCAGGAGTCAAAATTGAGGATTTGAAGGGAGACTACATTGGTTGAAAACACACTGTATAGATAGCTAGTGGGGAGCTTGTTGTATCTTACACAATCTAGACCAAACCTCTCATATTCATTTGGCACAGTTTCCAGGTTCATGCAGGAGCCACATGAGCTACATTGGAAAGCTGCAAAGTGTATCCTTCAATACGTACAGGGCACCATCACCTTTGGGATTTATTATGCAGCAGAATCTACATTAGATCTCATTGGTTTTACTAATTCTGACTGGGCTGGCGATAACATTGATCGCAAGTCCACATCTGGTTACTCACTCAGTCTTGGTTCCGGGCCTATCTGTTGGTCGAGCAAGAACCAAGTTTCCATTTCTCTCTCTTCAACCAAGGCAGAGTACAAAGGGGTAGTTAACATAACCATTTAGGCAATGCGGCTACAACATTTTCTCACTAAGTTGGGCATTCAGTTTCATCGGTCGATCGTCATCTGGTGTGACAACCAAAGTACTCTGAAGTTCTGCAGAGATCTAGTTCAGAGGTAGCAGACAAAGCACATCAAGATCCACATGCACTACATCCAGGACTTAGTACACGAGGGGATCATCGACTTACAGTTCTGTCCTTCAGCAGAACAAACGACATACATTTTCACCAATACCTTCACTGAGAAGAAATTCCATTCTCTATGAGGTCATCTTGGAGTGAAGGACACAGTTTCCTAGCAACTGTAGTTCTTCTTTTTACATACATTGTACCTTGAGGGGGGGGTTTTCCCATGAGGTTTTCCCTCTTTCCTCACTTTATTTTCAGTGTATCTTTTGTACTTGGGTACCTAACATGGCCTCGTTGTCGAGACCCAATCTTTTTTTTCACCATAGTGATGTTCAGGGGGGGTGTTGGAGTTACTTCACACACACCTAGGATTTCTTTTTCCTAAGGTTTTTATTTGTTCATTAGTCATAATTAGTCATTATCTAGTCTCCTATATTTTAGGAGAGAATATTCCACCTGGAGAATATTCTCCATCAGTTCACACTTCAGTTTGACTAGTTGAGTTGAGTTTAGATGTTGCATTGGGATCATCACCATGAAACATTGGGATCATAACCATGCTAATTCAACCTTTCCTTGGTATCATAACTAAAGTGGTGCATTAGCCTTGATTCCTTGAGTTAACTCCTCACTACTTTTTGTTCAGTCAGTTAACTGAAGACTAGTTGACTAGTTAACTCAACTAGGTGGCAGTTCACTCCTGTAACTGCCTGAGAGACTAGAATAGGTGGCAGTTCACTCCCGTAACTGCTAGTGTGTGTCCATATCAGTCTAGACCACCACTATGTAAACTTGGTTCACCTCAAGTCTAACTCATTGAGTTATATAGAGTATATCATGTGTAAATTATTCATTATTCACAACGGTTAATGAGAATTCTTTCCATTCTTTCTATCCTTCTTATTGTTTTTCCAATTCTCTCTACAAATGTGTGTATCATTGTTTAGCTAGATCTATTATGTGCAGGTTCAACACATTTACATCTTTCAACTAGATTCTCACCACTTCTTCTATCCTTTTTTCCTCTTCTAGTTGATTTTTTAGGATGATAATTGTATTCTCTGTTTCTTCAAGATCATGATCCTTCTTTTCATGTTTCTACAATTTCTCCTTCTCCTTCATATTCTTTCCCCTGATTTTTCCTATTTCTACCAAGGGACTAACGATATCTGCTTCAAGATTCACTTCCTCTGAAATAGACTTTTCTTTCTGATTATCTTCATTTTCTTCATCAACAAATTTTGTTTCCATGGTTGGAGAGATATTTTTCTTCATCATCACTATCTTACATTTCTTTGTATTTTTCAGGTCCTCCTTTTAGATTTCTCAATGTAACATCCCCACTATAATCCCCAATTTAATTAATGTTTAATGTAGATATAATGTGTGGCTAAAGACCAAGTGATGTATATGCGAATTGAATTTCTAAATGTTAATAATAAAATGTGATGTGAAATTCTAAAGGGACATGGACAAAGATGGGGGATGAATTAATCCAAAAGAGAGGGGAGAGTCTAGGAGAGTTCCTAAGAGGGGTCTAAGAGGGAATTACCCATTTATATTAATTCAACCCATTTTCTTAAATTTTGGCTATTGGTATATGAACATTCTAACTTTTGATTAAGTGTTCCCAAAGCCAATCATTGAATGCATATAAGAGCATGGATGTTAGAAGTCACATCCCATAGTTATTGGGAGCATGGGGGTTGAGTACAATCAACTCGAGGGAAGTGTGTGAGTCAAGAAAGAAATCCAAAGGAGAAGAGATTTGTATGGGCAGCTACAACAATTTTTACATAAGTAGTTTTGGGAAAAAACAACAAGTGGAGAGAAAGAAAGAAAACTTGGAGCTATACCATCCATGGAGGGTGAATTTGGAACATGAAGGAGTGTATTTGGAGCTGAAGAGTGAAGAGCCAGGTTTTCAGTCCTAAAGATTGAACTCCTATGTGAGTTGCATTGTAACAACAAGTGTTGTTGTTGTTGTTTGATGGTATTTTTCTTGGTTGTGAGTTCCCTTGAGTTCCCAGTTGAGAGATTCTTGGTTACCTGTGCCTGTAACATACCCAAACCTCATAAATAATATTTTTTTCTTATTTATTTTAGAAGTTTAATATATCAAAGGAGAACTATGAATTTTATGAACAAGTTACCTTCTCAATCTATTATTATTTAAATTATGTCACTTAACTTACCCAGTTCCACAATTATTACTTTGACAGTCATGTCTTACAGTTCGAGGTCCATTACAATGAAATTCAAAATCTAGTACTAAGTGGTAATAACCACTTGGACTCATGGTCCATGACTATAATTAGCATACCTATATGTATTCCAATACATAGTAAAAAATGTTGATAAAGAAAAGTAATAATTTCTTACAGGGTATATGAAATTGAATTAATATAATTGTTTCACCACTTTATTACTATAGTCTATCCCCTATATTACTTCTTTACATTACATGTCATTACTAAATGATTGCTAAGGTCTATGGTAGCCTTAGGATTCCTTTATCATGTTAGAGCTTCACTTTACATACAAGATTTACAATATAGTCCAAACATGAAACTAGGTTCTCTATCCGGACCACTGGGTGAATAAAACAGTTTGTTGGAATGTATTTGCATAGAAATAACTCTTGTTAGGACATACCCATCTCTTGAAAACTGTGGAACACTATTTGGGTTCCAGGTCTCCACCTCCACATGGATTTTGTACTCTATACGACTGGACTATTCAGAAAGGTACACGCGAGGAGCTCAAAGTCTCCCTATTTACGTACGCTAATTAGGTTACATATTTCACACATGTCCCCGGTATTGTTTCCTCTACACTCACTTTGAATCAGGTAATGAACCTGTTGTCTCCTACAAAACTGATCTACTACTTGCAATTTTCTTACCAACATATATATCTGTGAAAATTCTGAACTGTCTACCCCGAGGCTTGGATCCTAGCATTGTATTAGTGTCCCTTACTGGTTATCATTCACATTAAACTTGTCTTGGTCCCTTGTCATGGAGCTTCCACTTATAAAGAGTTCGAGGTAGTAGAAATGGATACAACTTGCGAAATCTTAAGGTAAGTAAATTGTCTCTGGGTTTATCTCGAAATGGTAGGTTTTGTTTTTTACAAGGATTTTTCTCTTATCGAGGATGAGACTTTGCTTACATGTACAACCTCATGATTACTATAGTTCATATGATTCACTTGATGAAGGGAGATACAGTTCGTTTGACGATTGTTTCTTGCATTCAAGATGGGAGAGGTAAGAGTTCTTATTATAAATCTTTCTTTGTCTTGGTTATTATTCTTAAAAGAATAAGTATGCGCGCCATACTTATGTTACCATCTTTCCTTCCCATGAGATCACATATTTCTCAAGTTCCTTTTGGTTCTCCACTACTCATTGCATAACTATTTGTTCATAATTAATTCAGATATTTTATCTCTTTGTTGATTTAAGTTATCTCTCAGTAGTTGTTAGTGTTTCTTCTCACTGACTCAAAAATAATTGTGTTGTTGTCAAGGGTTATGACACTCTCCCATGAATCCCTCAGTGCTATATACTCCACTTTCCATGATTCTTTTAGAGAGTATCATTGCACTTATCTATTTTAGAGAGCATTGTGCACTTATCGATTCTTCTAACAATTGGTTATTAATATATACACATGTTGGCTTATCGTTTTAACAACCGATTGTTAATGCACAATACCCATTGGATTCTTTGTTAATTATCGTTTTAACAGTCAGTTTTTAATATGCAATACCCATTGGATTTTCTGTTAATTCGTGTTTTAACAGTCAATTGTTAATATGCAATACCCATTTGATTTTTTGTTATCTCTCATTTTAATAGTCGGTTGTTAAAATACAATACCCATTTCCTTTATGGTTCTCTTATACCCTATGTATATAATAGATATATATCTATATATGTCTAATTCAAAAGTTACGATTTATCCCCTATTACGAATTTACTTGTTTCCCGTAATAAACTTGATTACATTCCTCTGTCAAGAATTGTCGAGTAACCCTGTGGATAATAATATTTCGAATTAGTTGGATTTTTTTCGAATTTTTGTATGGTTCTATATACAATTACTAATACATGCATAAACCTTGACAAAAAAAGTTACAGAGTGTGAGATTTTGTTGTTTCTTTCGTAGTTTACTTATATCTATTTATTTATTGTAATGTTGAAGATAGATGTCTCGTCTTTCCTTTATTTCATTAATACTAGTGAAGTCTTTGTTTAAGTTCAACATATATTTCCTTTGTTATACAATTTTTATGTACTTAGTTGGGCAGTAGATTGGTACTTAAATTAATGATGGGTCCTCTTTTCTTGGCATGAGGAACCCATCAGATTCCATTTGTCTACCTCAACCCTCCGCACGATATCGAGCTTCTCTCATATATGGATCTGGACGATATTGTATAGGTCCAAATATTGTTCCTTTGTTACACTATCATTATACTTTTTAATTTTTTTCAAATTACTTTAAAATTTACACTGCTAATTCGCACTTGTGTCAATTCCCTTTGTTACAGGTTGGATTTCCATCAAGCGAGGGGCCTCAAGGAATGAAGACCATGAAATTTATTCGGGTTCCTGGATTGTAATACCAGAGGAATGGTATAATAGAAAACCCCTTGCATGATTTCTCTACATCATGTTTATCACTATCACAAAAAGGATTGGAATATCTATATATAATTCTGATATATTTTAAACACATACAATCAATCATACACACACACACACACACACACACACACACACACACACACACATATATATATATATATATAGAGAGAGAGAGAGAGAGAGAGAGAGAGAGAGAGAGGTTCTAAGCGTATTTTCGTCATCCCATGCATACATAATTTGGATGTTATGATTGAATACTTTCCAATTATGATTACTATGAGAATATTGTCCATTGTTATAACTATATGACTACCTTCCAATGATATTACCACATAATTACTTTCCACTATCATTACTGTATAACAGATTATTATTTATAACAAACTTGTAATACTTCTTTTAAACACTGTAGATGGTATAACATGTATGTTTATAAAATATAAATACATAAAGATCTATATCTAGTTTCTACATCAACATTTTACTTCAGGTAGTGGTCATTATGGTACACAAAACTTCAATGTATTGGAAATAAAAACATAGAGTTCTTTATCTCCAGGGAAATTACAAATGCATTGGCTGGGAAATTTTTATAGTTGCGGTAATACATGAATTTTGTGCTATTAGGCTCACACAAATTGATGGGATTATTCATCTAAGATGGGTGAACGTTGCATGCCTGAATCCCTACATTTCTGCTTGATACGAGGCATTATGCACTAGTCCTATTATCAGGAGTGAATGGAGTAGATAGGATTTCAATTTTTTGTTGTTTATATTTCTTGTCAATAAAATGGTAACATGTCCAACTGCCACTTTTCGTAGAGTCTTGTTGTCATTGCCAATTTTTCCAACCTGGATATCACCTTTGTGATCGGGGAGGTCTAAATCAAATCCGTGCATATTTAGTAATTTTTGAGTTTGAAATTTGTGCTATGTCTCTATCACGTCATTCGTTAATACCATTAGTATGTTTTTCTTCATTGTCCCATCATTTCTAGTTAAAGTCATTTAAGTCCCAACAACTATCATTACCTTTATGGTTAACCATCGATGGGTTCATTCAATGTTTCGGGTACTATGTCCTATCAACATCCACTCGGTAGCCATGCTTTATATTACCCGAATAGCCTCGTAGATTTTGTCGTGTCTCGCTCGTCATATCCAATGTTAATGTCGAATTACCTCCATGTTGTTTCTCTTAATGTTTGATTATTGTCGTCACCTATCTGACATTATCTATAAACTCATCTTCATTTTCCTTCTCCTCAATGTTATATTTTCTTTGATTCAATTGCATACTTATCTCTAGAGCTTACTAAACCTTTTGCGCACTCACCCCTCTCCTCTCGACCCCCTTTTGTGTTTGTATATCATTGTCAATTTTTGTAACACCCTGTTTCCCCCAATTTGTAAAAATAACTGGACTAGCCCAGAACTGTGGAAAACTTAGAAATGTGAATATGTGATGTGAATGGACCTTGTGGAAAAGGTTGATGAATGTGGATAACATTATGAATTTATATTGCAGGACTGCTGAGAGGGGATGTGCTGAAAAAGAGACCACGATGGCTACAGAGAGGCAGTGGAAGGCACCTGGAAAGGTGGCGTTAAATTCCACCAAAAAACAATACCGTATTTGGACTTCACTGGCACGGAGAACCAAAAGCGGCTCGTTGGCCCCGAATTTAATGTCTCGCAGGCTGGTAGGTAGATGGCTCCTCAGGAATTAATTAGGGATGGGGAGGTGAACCGCCCATCCATAGAGCCGTCAGGCCTAACCAGCGCGAGGGAAATCGCGCCACACGCAACCTCACAAGAGGATAAGGTGTGGGGGAGAAGCGATTGGGGGTAGATGCGAGGGGAGTAAGAGAACTCTGGCGATATGCAGAGTGGGTGATAGAAGAGAGAAAGGAGAGTAACCTTCGCTCCTGGTCACTAGAAAACAAATATGTAGTCTCACAGCATCGTGGTCTCATATCAGGGGTGGCTAGTGGTAAATCCGCTAGGAGTTAATAAGACTATGGTTGGGTGGAAACGAGCACCCCTCTCAATAGTTGCATAACCCCTGGTGTTACTTTCTGATAAGTGTTTTGCCTTTGACATCTTGAAATATATGTATGCTGACATTTATGATCATAAGCTATGAAATCGTGAATGACTTCATTATAAGAATGTCTGTATGGTGTCTTGATCAGTACAGGTAGTTGTATGTTTATATGGAAAGACTACGTGTGGCTTATGCTCTCTTATATTGTTGTTTATATGCAAACTGATCTAATTCAGACTTCACGCCTGGTTCTCGGGAGAGAGATACCCTTATCTGCCTTAGATAGTACCCTAGGTAAACCTCCAAATAGAGATACCCTTCTCGAAAAGGCCCATCAAGGACCTAGGAAAAAGGACGTGAAGGCACAGGGACTCAAGAAATCCCTGATAAGGATCAAATCGATAGAAAAGATCCCGTTGGGAGATCTATGGTCACTCATGATCGTCAGATAAGAAGAAGAAGCTGGAAAGATAAGTACCTTAACCTTGATAGGTGTTAACAGACGGACGAGATTCCGTCGGGAAATCTGTGGTCACTCATGACCGCTAGATTTGGTAGGAGAAAGTAGGATTTTAAGTGCCATACCCCTATGACCTTCTGTTTCTTTGTGGGTAGCGAAGAGATTGGGATCGTAGATCCCCAAGGTCCATGAGAACATCTGGGCTGTTGAATTTTCCCCGTCCAGGAAGTCGTGGGAGAATGCACAAGTTAGGAACATGTCTAAACTATCAGATCTCGGCTGAAAAACTTGATAGCCATTGGATCTGTCAGGAGATACCTGAGGGTTAAACTCCCAGTGAATAAGAGTGAAATACCTGAAATGGATTTGGGTCTTCCAATTTAAGGAGGCCACGTGTCATAAGATTTCCCATTTCGGGAAATCGGGAGTCAAGAACTTGAGAGTCCTGGTGATGAGAGATCGGTACTTTCCATGGCTGAAACCTCGAGATAAGATCTGGACCATCCGATTTAAGGAGGCCATGTGTCGTAAGATTTCCCATTTCGGGAAATCGGGAGTCGAGAACTTGGGAGTCCCGGTGACAAGAGATCAGGACTTTCCATGGCTGAAACCCCGAGAAAAGATCTGGACCATCCGATTTAAGGAGTCCACGTGTCGTAATATTTCCCATTTCAGGAAATCGGGAATCGCGAACTCGGGAGTCCTAGTGACGAGAGATCGGGACTTTCCATGGATGAAACCCCGAGATAATATCTGGACCATCCGATTTAAGGAGGCCACGTGTCGTGAGATTTCCCATTTCGGGAAATCGGGAATCATGAACTTGGGAGTCCTGGTGATGAGAGATCGATACTTTCCATGGCGGAAACCCAGAGACAGATCTGGACCGTCTGATTTAATGAGGCTACGTGTCAAGAGATTAACCGCATCGGGAAATCGGGGATCGAGAATTCGGGAGTCCCGTGGTCGAGAGTTCGGACTCTCGTGATAATAAATCTCGATGAATGGACGAGATTCTTTCGGAGAATCTCAGGGTCTATAATGATCGTCAGATGTGGGGAAGAGACGTCAACTTTAAGCCAGGGTGCGAGTACGCCTTAGGGTAAGTGGCGAGTAGATCTGGACGACCAAAGTCCACCCGCCCATATGTATGACTGAGGCTTCATTCCAGAGCCCCCTTGTTGTTATGCCTTTGGCGGTTGGGGGGGGGGGGG
>ML784218.1:166162-191682 GCA_009831015.1 Picea engelmannii | reverse complement strand
GGGGGGGGCGGTCCGGAATAGTGTGGCGTGTGAAGTGGGACCCGTCTCCTGTCACATCGTCCACCATGTAATGTTTCCCCTCTCACCACCTGTACTCCACTCAAGCGCGCGACAGGGCCATCCCTATTGGCCATCTGCTAACCTTGTAGGGATTCGTCCCTATTGGCCAGTTGCTAACCCTGCCAGGGTACGACGGTTGCAAAGTCGAACGATTCGACATCATTGTGGCATCGAGGCACGAAATACAAAGAGGCACCCCGATTATTTGACCTATGATCATGACCCACGATCACATGGGAACAGAGAGAGGGAAAGAGCTAGCTTGTGCTAGGCCTATGTAGGTAATTCGGGTGCTCTGATTCAGCAGAAACAATGAAAATTTGATTATGGTAGTGGGTATGTGACAAAGTGGTATCAGAGCATGGTTACAACACTCGGCCTGATTGGGCTCATGAACGAGTTGTGCATAAGCTCCATTCGAAGCACTCCTAAGAGGAGAAACCCTCTAACTTAACTCTCTTATCCAGGATCAAAACTTGGAAACGAGAACCCAACTGTGTATGCATGTGAAAGAGTTATGAATTTATGCGCAGGTTATAAAATGTATCTAACTCTTGACTAATAACCAGCGTTTGTTTTTTCACCTAAGCGGATGATCAACCGTGGGAATTTACAGACGCAAAGAATGGTGACTCACCAAGAGGTGGGAGAAGTCTCCCACAATAGAGACGAAGAGTCTAACGAAAGAAGAGCAATAGGAACCCCTCCAGATCTAGCCGAGACTGTGAGGAGTCTCATGGTTGAATTGCAAAGCTGCAAGGCCGACAATGAAAGGATGATGAAAGAACAAGAAAAGAAAACTGAAATTAATGCAGTTTTACTGCAGAGCTTATCCGACCTACAACGAAAAATGCAGCATGAACCCGAGATGCAGAAACATGGTCGTATCAGTGGCCATACTRAGAAGAGCACCTCAAGGAAGGTCCACGCCAGAGGTAAAGGATCAGTTCCAGACGATTCCTCTGAGAAGGAAGCTGGCGATTCAGAAGGCTCTTCCAGCAATAGGACTAGTTCCTATTCTCGAAGAAAACAAAAGAAGTAAAAGACTTCCAAGGGTCATAAATTTGAGGAATTCAGAAAGGCCAAACCTCCCTCCTTCGACAGTGAGATAAATAAGGGAGAGGAAGCTGAGGCCTGGCTACTTGGACTGAAGAAATATTTCAGAGTCCATGATTTTTCAGAGAATTTGAAGGCCCGAGTGGCCACTTTCAATCTTAACGGAAAAGCTTCCATCTGGTGGGAAGATCTTAAGAATATGAAAGGGGTCCGCGAGGAGGACCTATCCTGGAAACAGTTTGAGAAGTACTTCTGGAAGAAGTATTTGTCGGAAAAATATTTCAACGAGAAGGCTAAAGAGTTTTATGAACTCAAACTGGGGAAACTCACTATAGAGGAACATGTCAACAAATTCCTCAACTTATTGAGATATGTACCCTACATCAAGGCAGAGAAGGCGAAGGTGCAATGCTTCATCAGTGGGCTACCCAAGGAATACTAGAACCGAATTGAATTTGACGAACCAAAGACCTTAGAAGACACTATTCAAAAGGCAACATATTGTCATGAACAATATGGACATTGGGCAGAGTCTCGTGGAGACTGGAAACAAAAGAGTGGTTCAAGATTTCAGAAAAAGGGGATCAAATCCTCAGGATTTAAGAACTACAAGAAGAACCCCAGAATGAAATTTCTAGCCCGGAGTGTACTCCAGCAGAACTTTCCCTCATCGGACGGAAATAAAACTTCTGGACCTATACCAGTGAAGACTGATAACCCAAAGAGAGAACCTCTGAAATGTTGGGGTTGCGGAGAAGAGCATCTCCTGAGAGATTGCCCACACCGACAACAGAACATTCGAAAATTTTATAACATTCAGGAAGCTACCATAGTCAATGATGTGGCAGGGAGTGTGTTGCAGATTTATGCAACCTTGGATAATAACCAAGTTGACCACCAAGCTTCAGTGGTGGAAATAGAAGGTATGATTTTCAATCATCTGGCGTCTGTTTTGATTGACCCTGGTTCAAATTTGAGTTATATAGCCCCTAGAGATGTTGATAAGTGTAAGATACAGCCACGAAAACAAACCAAACCATGGTTGGTATAGTTAGCCACTGGCACCAAAATAAGGGTAGCAGAGGTCATACCAGCCTGCCAATTAATGTTGGGTGAATTCCCCACCCAAGCAACCCTTAACATATTACCCCTGGGATCATACGATCTGTTGATTGGTATGGACTGGCTGGCCAACCATAAAGCCAGACTGGACTGTTACCATAAAACCTTAGAATATGTGATTAAAGAAGGAAAAAGGATAACCCTTCAAGGGATCCGAAAACTTGTCTTGGTGAGGCAAATATCAGCCCTGCAAATGAGAAAGTATTGCTGAAAAGGGTGTCCCCTATATGCAATATAGGTGTTGAAAACAATCGAGGGTGATAAACCAAGCCCTGATGATCACCCTATCCTGAGAGAATACAGAGATGTGTTTCCGGAAGAAGTATCGGGTCTACCTCCGAGAATAGACATTGACTTCTCGATAGAGCTCGCACCAGGAGTGGTGTCGGTGTCTAGGACACCCTACCGGATGAGCACACCTGAGTTAGTGGGACTCAAATTACAATTGAAAGAAATGATGGATAAGGGTTATATTTTACCCAGCGTGTCCCCATGGGGAGCACCAGTCCTATTTGTGAAAAAGAAGGATGGCACCCTTAGACTGTGCATAGATTATAGACAACTCAATAAAGTAACCATAAAGAACAAGTACCCCTTGCCCAGGATCGATGATCTATTCGATCAGTTTGTAGGTGCGTCTATTTTCTCAAAGACTGAATTGAGGTCGGGATAGCATCAAGTCCGAATCAAGGGTGAAGACATCCATAAAACCACTTTTCGGACACAGTATGGTCACTATGAGTTTGTGGTAGTGCCATTTGGGTTAACCAATTCCCCTGCCACTTTCATGTGCTTAATGAACAATGTACTCAGTAAATTTTTAGATAAATTTGTACTAGTTTTTATTGATGCATATTAATCTACTCTATGAATAGAGAAGAACATGAAGAGCATATTAGACTAAGAGAGCATAAGCTCTATGCTAAATTCAACCAATGGGACTTCTTTCAGAAGCAAATACATTACTTGGGACATGTTCTGTCCGAGGAAGGGGTAGAAGTAGATCCTGACAAGATCAGGTCTATCATGGAATGGCCTACCCCAAAGGATGTCTCAGACATCAGATCCTTTATGGGATTAGTAGGATACTATAGGAGATTTATAAAAGTATTCTCCAAGATTGGTTGTCTAATCACTGCCCTCCAGAAGAAGGGGACAAAATTCCCGTGGACACAGAAATGTGAAGAAAGATTCCAAACCCTGAAACATCTACTGACCCATGCACCCATGTTGAAAATAGTTGACCCAGAAGCTGACTTCCTTGTGTGCACAGATGCTTGTAAGGAAGGGCTCGGAGGAGTCCTTATGCAGAAAGGAAGTGTGATCTTCTATGAATCCCGAAAATTAAACGAACATGAAGTTAACTATGTGACTCATGATCTAGAACTGGATGCCATAGTGCATGCCTTGAAAATGTGGAAGCATTACCTCTTGGGAAGAAAATTTGTACTTATGACATATCACTGTGGATTGCGGTATTTGTTTGACCAACCAAAGCTCAATGCTAGACAAGCTAGATGGATGGACCTCCTTAGTGAATTTGATTTTGAAATCAAACACATTAAAGGAAAAAAAAATAGGGTGGCCGATGCCCTTAGCAGAAGCATGAAAACAATTCACCTGGCAGTGGTGAGTACCTGCGAGACAGATGTCAAGAACAGAGTCAGAAATTCATAGGAGACAGATCCCTTCGTTCAGACTGTGACCCTGTACCTACATCAAGAACTCGTTGGAGTAAAATATGAAGGCTACCATATGACCGAAGGAGGTCTGCTCACTTACAGAGATAGACTGTACATTCCAAATTGTGATTACTTGAAGAGGTTCATGATGGATGAACTACATAAAAGACCATATACTGGTCACCCAGGATACCAGAAAATGATCACTGCCACCTGGAAACAATTTTATTGGCCTGGATTGAAGAAAGACACAACCAAATATTTGGCCCAATGCATAGAGTGCCAACAGGTTAAGGCAGAACATCAACACCCAACAGGACTATTACACCCTTTACCCATCCCAGAATGGAAATGGGAAACCATCTCCATGGATTTTATCATTGGATTTCCAACTTCAACCAAACAGAATGATGCCATTATGGTAGTGGTGGATAAACTGAGAAAGTCTGCTCATTTCATCCCCGTCAAATCAAACTGCAAGGCGATAGATATCGTCCAGGTATTCATGAAAGAGGTATTCAGACTACACGATATGCTGAAAGAGATAGTGTCTGACAGAGAAACAAAATTTACTTCCTTTTTTTGGAAATCACTAATGGTTGGTTTAGAGACGAAATTGTTGTTTAACACCGCCTATCACCCTCAAACCGACGGACAGACAGAAAGAGTGAATCAAATATTAGAGGATATGTTAAGGATGCATGTAATGCATCAACCCAGGAAATGGGAAGACTACCGACCATTGGTAGAATTCGCCTACAACAACGGCTACCAAGCATCCCTAAAGATGAGTCCCTTCAAGGTCCTCTATGGTAGGCCGTGTAATACTCCAGTGAGCTGGAGTAATCCTGTAAATAGGATTTCTTTTGGACCTGACATGTTGAAAGAAATGGAACAACAAGTGACTTAGATAAAACAAAATCTGAAGGTCGCTCATAACCGACAAAAAAGTTATGCTGACCAAAAGAGAACTCCAAGAGAGTTCAAAATGGGAGACCATGTATATCTCAGAATTAAGCCCAGAAGGAGTTCCCTGAAAATGGGAGCTTGTGCCAAGTTGGCACCCCGGTATTGTGGACCCTTTGAGGTTCTAGATAGAGTGGGACCTGTAGCCTATCGTCTAACACTTCCTCCCACAGTAAAAGCACATAATGTTTTCCATGTTTCATTATTGAAGAAATATGTACATGATGCTAATCATATAATTGACTGGTCTGTGATCCAGGTGGAACTGGAGGGATAATTTCTACCAGAACCCCAATGCATATTGGATAGAAAGGAAACCTCGCTCCAGAACCGAACCATTGCACAGGTAAAGGTGCAGTGGAGACATTTTGGCCCAGATGAGGCTACATGGGAAATGGAGGATGCCATGAGATAGGCATATCTGATTTTATTTACTTCTGTACATGTAATTCATGTTAAAAAATAAGAACATCGAGGACGATGTTCCTTTAAGGGGGAGGGAATTGTAACACCTTGTTTCCCCCAATTTGTAAAAATAACTGGACTGGACCGGAATTGTGGCAAACTCAGAAATGTGAATATGTGATGTGAATGGACCTTGTGGAAAAGGTCGATGAATGTGAATAATATTATGAATTTATATTGCAGGACTACTGAGAGGGGATGTGCTAAAAAAGAGACCACGATGGCTGCAAAGAGGTGGTGGAAGGCACCTGGAAAGGTGGCGTTAACTTCCACCGAAAATCAATACCGTATTTGGACTTCACTGGCCCGGAGAACCAAAAGCAGCTCGTTGGCCCCGAATTTAATGTCTCGCAGGCTGGTAGGTAGATAGCTCCTCAAGAATTAATGAGGGATGGGGAGGTGAACCGCCCATCCATAGATCCGTCAGGCCTGACCAACGTGAGGGAAATCGTGCCACACGCAACCTCGCAAGAGTATAATGTGTGGGGGAGAAGCGATTGGGGACAGATGCGAGGAGAGTAAGAGAACTCTGGCGATATGCAGAGTGGGTGATAGCAGAGAGGAAGGAGAGTAACCTTTGCTCCTGGTCACTGGAAAATAGAGACGCAGTCTCACAACATCGTGGTATTAGCTCACGGCTCGCTAGTGGTAAATCCGCTGGGAGTCACTGAGCCTACGGTTGGGTGGAAACGAGCACCCCTCTTAGTAGTTGCATAACCCCTGGTGTTACTTTCTGATAAGTGTTTTGCCTTTGACATCTTGAAATATATGTATGCTAACATTTATGATCATAAGCTATGAAATCATGAATGAATTCATTATAAGAATGTCTATATGGTGTCTTGATCAGTGCTGGTAGTTGTATGTTTATATGGAAAGACTACGTGTGGCTTATGCTCTCTTAAATTGTTGTTTATATGCAAACTGATCTAATTCAGACTTCACACCTGGTTCTCGGGAGAGAGATACCCTTATCTGCCTTAGATAGTACCCTGGGTAAACCTCCCCATAGAGATACCCTTCTCGAAAAGGCCCATCAAGGACCTGGGAAAAAGGACGTGAAGGCACATGGTCTTAAGAAATCCCTGATAAGGATCAAATCGACGGATGAGATCTCATTGGGAGATGTATGGTCACTCACGACTGTCAGATAAGAAGAAGAAGCTGGAAAGATAAGTACCTTAACCTTGATAGGTGTTAATAAATGGACGAGATTCCGTCGGGAAATATGTGGTCACTCATGACTGCTAGATTTGGTAGGAGAAAGTAGGATGTTAAGTGCCATACCCCTGTGACCTTCTGTGTCTTCGTGGGTAGAGAAGAGATCAGGATCGTAGATCCCCAAGGTCCACGAAAACATCTGGGCTGTTGAATTTTCCCCATCGAGGAAGTCGTGGGAGAATGCACAAGTTAGGAACCTGTCTAAACCATCATATCTCGGCTGGAAAACCAGACAACCATTGGATCTGTCAGGAGATACCCGAGGGTTAAACCCCCAGTGAATAAGGGTGAAATCCCCGAAATGGATTTGGGTCGTCCGATTTAAGGAGGTCACGTGTCGTAATATTTCCCATTTCGGGAAATCGGGAGTCGAGAACTCAGGAGTCTTGGTGACGAGAGATCGGGACTTTCCATGGCTGAAACCCCGAGATAAGATCTAGACCCTCTGATTTAAGGAGGCCACGTGTCGTAATATTTCCCATTTCGAGAAATCGGGAGTCGAGAAATCGGGAGTCCTGGTGATGAGAGATCGGGACTTTCCATGGCTGAAACCCTGAGATAAGATTTGGACCGTCTGATTTAAGGAGGCCACGTGTCGTAAGATTTCCCATTTCAAGAAATTGGGAATCGCGAACTCGGGAGTCCTGGTGATGAGAGATCAGGAATTTCCATGGTTGAAACCCCGAGATAAGATCTAGACTGTCTGATTTAAGGAGGCCACGTGTCGTGAGATTTCCCATTTCAGGAAATCAGGAATCGCAAACTCGGGAGTCCTGGTGACGAGAGATCGAGACTTTCCATGGTGGAAACCCCGAGACAGATCTGGACTGTCTAATTTAAGGAGGCTACGTTTCGAGAGATTAACTGCATCGGGAAACCAGGGATCAAGAATTTGGGAGTCTCGTGGTCGAGAGTTCAGACTCTCATGATGATAAATCTCGATGAATGGATAAGATTATTTCGTAGAATCTCAGGGTCTATAATGACCGTCAGATGTGGGGAAGAGATGTCAAATTTAAGTCGGGGCGTGAGTGCGCCTTAGGGTGAGTGGCGAGCAGATCTGGACGGCCAAAGTCCACCCACCTAGATCTACAGTTGAGGCTTCATTCTAGAGCCCCCTTGTTGTTCTTCCTTTAGCGGTGAGGGGGGGGGGGGTCCGTAATCGAACGTGCAACTCGGGAACGGTCAGGATCAATTTTCCTTGATCAATGACATTCAGGCAAATTCCAGACCCCCCTTGACATTCTACCTTTAATGGGGGGGGGGTCCAGAATAGTGTGGCATGTGAAGTGGGACCTGTCTTCTATACGTCGCCCACCGTGCCGTGTTTCCCCTCTCGCCACCTGTACTCCACTCAACCGTGCGACAGGTCCGTCCCTATTGGCCATCTTCTAATCCTGTAGGGATTCATCCATATTGGCCAGTTGTTAACCCTGCCGGGGTTCGGCGGTTGCAAAGTCAAACGATTCGACGTCACTGTGGCACCGAGGCGTGAAATACAAAGAGGCACCCCAATTATTTGAACTGTGATCATGACCCTTGATCACATGGGAACAGAGAGAGAGAAAGAGCTAGCTTGCACTAGGCTTCCGTAGGTAATTCGGGGGCTCTGATTCAGCAGAAACCAATGAAAATTTGATTATGATAGTGGGTATGTGACAATTTCCAACTATGGTTCAACCACACACCGCTCGGGGTGTCATCCCAAAGATCCTTGTTCCTGTAGAGTTTCTTGATCTATGAGTCACCATCCTGGGAAAATTATAGTGGAAGGTCGAGAAAACTTGCCTCGTTGACATCAATTTCTTGGATGTTGATTTATTCCCACAGATGAAAGTCAAAGTCTACTCAAAATATGTTCTGCTACCCTTAGGAGAGGTTTGTATGGAGTGGAAGACTCCCTTTCTACAACTACGAGAGTCCACAATTATAAATTTACGGGACTTACCAGTGTTTGGGACCATAGGCAAGGTTGGGCGTTGTACCAAGTTCCTCATCAGTCATGTACACAATGGTTCCCTATGGTTGAACCAAAAATATCTGATTGATATGGAAGATATCCACTAGCTCATAGGTCTATCAATGGAGGGTGATGATATCACCAAGGGATTCCAAGGGTCTGAAAAGAACATTAAGAAGAAGGGAGAGCTTACTCTATATGATAGGTTTAACACTATATGAGGTGGTCGAGGCACCGTGCTTGATTCCATTCTTCCTGAACCAGTCTGTTGCACATGCTACCTAATTTAGTAAAAAGTTATGAGGACCTATACATGAGGTGAATGCACACTATATTTCTCTCAGTGGCCTATTTCTACGCACAAGGAGTTATCATGAACTGGTGCCAGTACTTATGATCCAAATTGTTCCAGGACTGCGTGGATGTGCATGAGAAGGATAACCTTTTAGTCTCCCCTGTAGATTTATGCCTTGTACAATATTTTACTGTAAACAAATTTTCAATAAAAGAACAAAAAATATACAATGGAAAATACACACATTACACAGAGAGTTTTCCCTTGGAAACCCAAACCGGGAATACAAACATATTTTATATTCATTCACATCATACATTGTTTATAATACAATATACATATAGTATCCCGTAGCATCCAAAAACCAAATCCAATAACCCAGATTAGTCAACAACACTAATTCCTTAGCCGAAAATAGAAAACCATCGGCAAAAAACCATGTGTTGAAAAACCACCCAAAAATAGATAGTTGTACTAGTCCAATACCTGAACACAATCTATGTAACCATATTTCTTCCTTAATTGCATGAGTGTCTGCCATGTATTCAGATTATGTATTTGAAAGTGCCACTACAGGTTGTCTTTTTCTCATCCAACTGATTGCTCCTCCAAATAGGTTAAACACATACCCTCTTGTAGATCTTCTACGATCCATATCTCTCGCTCAGTATGAATCCACAAAGCCATGTATGTCCAACACTTTGTCCAAACCTGGTCTTCCTTGGTAGCACAATCCATAACTAGTAGTGACATGAAAATACCTGAAAACTCTCTTTACTGTTGTCCAATGCCCCTTCCCTGGTTTTGACATATACTTGCTAAAATATCCCACTGCATGTGAAATGTTTGGTCTAGTAGATACCATTGCATACATCAAACTGCCAATGTCACTCACATATGGCACAGAAAACATGTCCTCATCATACTCTTGTATCTTGGGACACTGATCCGCAAATAAATTTACACCTACGGAATAGGAACCCTGACTAGTTTACATTCCTGCATATTGAACATCTACAATATTGTTTCAACATATTTTCTTTGATTTAACCAGAGTTTCCTATTTTTCCGATCTCTTTTAATTTCCATGCCCAAAATGAATTTGCAGCACCAAGATACTTCATGTCAAATTTAGAGGAAAATTGAGTTTTCACATCTTAGATAATCTCCCTGTTGTTCCCTATCAACAACATGTCATCCACATACAAGACCAAATAAATCAAATGATCACCAATTAATTTAAGATATACACAATGATCCTATTTGATTCTTGTGAGGCCAAGTCCCAACATATAAGTATCAAATTTTTGATACCATATCCTTGGTGATTATTTTAAACCATATAGGGACTTTTTCATCTTGCATACCATCTCCTTCTTTCCCTTCACAACAAAGCCTTTTGGCTACTTCATGTAGATTTCTTCTTCCATATCCCCATGTAGGAATGTTTTCTAAAAATCCATCTATTCTACTTCAAAATAAAATGTAGCAGCAACATATAACAAAAATATAATAGAGGTTAACTTGGAAATAGGATAAAAAATCTCACCAAAATCAATTCCCTCAACCTGGGGATAACCCTTTTCTACTAACCGAGCTTTGTATTTCTCCACTTTTCCTTTTTCATCCAACTTCCTTTTAAATACCCATTTACTACCAATAGGATTTATTCCAGCTGGAAACTCCATGAGATCCCAACCCTCATTCTTATCTTAGGCTTCCATTTCTTCAACCATGGCCTTTTTCCAAAGTTTTCCATCCTTTGAATCTAGTGCCTCCCTAATAGTTCCAGGATCATCATCAGTAACAGACAAAGAAAAATTTGAACAGAAGTCAAGTGGAGTATACCTTTCTGGTAGCCTTTTTTCCCAAACCGATCTCCTCAATACTAGAGTATGAGGATCTTCTTATTCTTATTAATTTTCTTTTGTAGAGTCTAATTCATCATCCTTTAAATCAAAATCTTTCTTTTTTGGTTCTTCCTTACTTGCTAGGACTTCATGCTTGACAACATATTTCATTTCTCTAAATACCACATTTCAGCTATACACGACCTTCTTAGTTTATGGGTTCCAAAGCTTATAACCTTTGAGACCATATTTATACCCAATAAAGATACAATTTTTAGCATTTTTATCTAGCTTAATCATGTTTTCCTTTGGAACATGAACATAGGCCTCACAACTGAATAACTTGAGATGTGTGAGAGAGGGTTTCTTACCAGTCCATACCTCGTGTGGAGTCTTGTCATCCAATGTTGATGAGGGTGATCAATTGACCAGGTAACATGTAGTACCCATTACCTCTACCCGAAATTATTTCCCTAACCCGACACCACTGAGCATGCACCTTACTTTTTCCATCAGCATCATGTTCCTCCTTTCTGCAACTCCATTTTGATTAGGTGTATAAGGATCAATATTCTACCTTGCTATACTGCATTTCTTACAAAATTATTCAAATTCATTTCTACAAAACTCTCCACCATTATCTTTCCTCAACACCTTAATTCTTTTCTCTGGTTTATTCTCAACAAGAGCCTTAAACTCTTTAAACCTGTCAAAGACTTCATATTTTTTCTCGACGAAAAATATCCAAGTATTCCTAGAGAATTCATCTATAAATGAGACATAGTACACATACTTTCCCAATGATGGAATCGACACAGGTCCAAACACATCACTATGCACTAGCTGTAAAATTCCTTCTACCCTCATTGCACCAGAGGGGAATCTTACCTGATTTTGCTTCCCATATACACAATGTTCACATAAATCAAAATCCAAAGAGAAGTTAGACATACCTTCAAGAATACATTTACCGTGTAGTATTCAAAGACCCGTTTCTACGATATGCCCCAGTCTTTGATGCCACAACATAACCTTTTCTCCAGAGACCATAGGAGTTTTTTCTTCTTCAGCTCAAATATCAAGAAAAAAGAAACTATTGCCCCCATCACTAATAGTACTTCCTTGTAGCTTATTTATAGTTCCAATCTGAACTCACTTCAACAATACCATTGCTCCTTGAACCATCCTGTAGGTTTCTTTTTCAAATATTGTTTTTACCCATTCATCATCCATTTTTATTACAGAAATATAAGTTTTTGCCAATCCTGGGATACGCAGAACACCGAGAATTGTTCTAATCCTTCAATCTATGAGCCACAACTTGACTCTTCCTTGTCCTATGATTTTGGCTATCGAGTCATCGCCTAGGAAAAAATTACCTCCATCATACCTTTCATATTCACAGAACCACTTCCTATGGGGAGTCATATGAAAGGATGCACCTGAGTCAACCAGCCATGCCTCATGATTTGCATGTGTGCTTGAAGAATCCAAGTACACATCCCCTCCTTCTTCCTTGGAGTTATTTTCTTCCATGGAGGGAGCACCTTCAGATCCATTCACTCTCTCAACGTTTTTGGATCTACATTGTTTCTTGAAGTGCCCTTCTTTTCCACATATCCAGCATACCTTTACAAACTTTCTGGGGGATTTATATCTACCCTTATATTTATATCTCCCCTTTGAGGACTTAGATGTATTTCTTTCCTGGGAGCGTCCTCTTACAAATAATGCATATGTGCTCTTTCTTTCCATGTTATTTCGTCTCATCTCCTTCGACAACAAGGATGAGACCACATCATCATGATCAAATGATTCACCACGTTCCAATGATCTTTTTCTACCAATAGATCTTCCATATTGAGATTCCACAGCTCAAAACTTTTCCCATTAAATTTGTCAATATATATTTTCAAATTTATCACCATTTCTTTTCACTCGAAGAAACAATACCGCAGATCTCCCACTGTAACAAGTATTATCACAGTCCCGAGCCAAACTACTGACCACAAAGGCATCCCCCTAAAGCCAATAATTTCTCTGATACCAAATGTAGATTTCTACCTTGTACAATTTCCCTCACCATGTGGAAATGGAGGCCACCAGTAGGAAGGGATCTTGCAGTGATTGTAGACACTCGACTTGTGATGAGATTTGAGCCCTGGCAGGCCTAGACTTATGATGTCAATTCCTCCTTCAATAACGATTCCTTTATGAAGTGGTTTAAAAACCTTGTCAACATTACCAAACACCTTCACATTACCCAAGATCTACTGAATTACCATACCATCAAGATCTGTTTTGAAATGATCCGAGAAAACACATTCATGCGACATCTTGGTACAATGGAGGATGAATTCCATACTCCTCTATTTTCATACTACCTAACCGAGGAAGCACTAGAAAAAGAGGTATGTTCCTATTCTGGAGTCTTGATAGAGAAGAAGTGATCTAGAGTCTCCTATCAGTTCCCCGCCATTTCACGGTGAAAGGCCCCAAAACTAGAAGACATTTTAGGATCTAGCATCTTCGCTAAAAAATGAACGCTCCCACGTTTCAATTAATAAGAAGAAGAGGTTTTTTCCAAGACTATGCCACCACCATTTCTCAACATTCTGGATGATGCCAATATTTTAGGTAAGGACTTGCATCACACTGTTATTGATGCATTTTACCCTAAGAAACAATGCACCTGTTTTCCTTCCACATGTACTACCCACCCCATTGTCACTGATGTTATTCCCATCTCCTTCCGACCACCTCCAAATCATACCACCCCACCCACTCCATCCTCTATCCCCATTCTCATCATCGATGACCCCCCTGTTATGACCAAGGCCACCCCTATGGTTGAGGAATCTATTAGCCAACCCCCTAGTTCATTCATGGATGCTCCATCATTTGTTCCCCCGTCGACTACTCAGTCTCCTTTCGATGTTGCTACAAACCATTCTAGAGACCCCTTCATTTCAACTATCGGAACCAAAATCCCCATTCCATCTATTTCTCCACACTATCCACGGGTTCCAGTCCCTCTGGATACCCAACCCAAGACACAACCCCACTCACAACCAGAGACAGAGCTAGAAGCCCAAGACCAAATGGGCCAGGATCTGTAAAATGACGTTATGGACAAACAAGAAGACACTCAGTCTATGCACAACATGAGTTATCTAAAGGACCAAGTCGCACCCCTTATGCACAATCCCCAATAGTGTTGTGTGATCCTAGAACTATGCCTAAAATGCGCTAATGTGATCAACATGTTTCCCCAAGAAGTCCAATACATTTTTTCATGTAGCCTCGACACTACATTGACTACTCTTGATATTGTTGGAACCCCTTGTAAGTTGGAACACTCTATCACCAGTGACCAGCCACTTGTGTCGTGGTTTCATATGCATCCATTATTTACTAGCAGAGAGGTCAAATCTTGGCCTACACCATAGTTTTTGACCCTTATCGGAGCTTCCATAGTTTATCTAGAACAAAGAATTACCAAGGTGAATGAGACAAACAAAGATCTTATTCAGTAGATGACTTACCTATACCAAGAAATCGTTGTATCCTCTATGGATGTGGAACATGAGAACAGGTTGCACATGTTGATTTTCCAGTTGATTCAACCCTTGGTATTCACTAATACCATGTTTATATTTTACCACTCAACTCAACATCTAGCATTTAGCTCAAAAATAAAATCACTTTATCTACTAAACGCACAACTGAGTAATCAACTAAACATGCAACGAAAACATAAACAAGGAAACCAAATCAAGCACATATAAACACGAATATTTTAGGGTATAAACCCCTGGAAAAACCCTAGAGGGAAAACCATTCCAATGATTCTTTTAGTAAGGTCAAATTAGGGCTCCCGTAATAGGAAAAATGTCCCACTGTGAGAATTATACATTGTAGAAAAACCTGACAATTCCTGTGTTGTTGTACGACCCTGTACCAACATGTTTCCTAAGGCATACATGATTCATTCCATTGTGAACTCCATATATATGTGATTTTCTACACTGTGAATCATATATCTGTATAGAAAACCCATATAAAAAGCTCCATACGATCTAATTTTTCTACGTGGCTTATGTCTTCAAATCCACCTGCGGATGCCTCTACTCTCCCTCCTCCTTTAACTGTATGACCTCTATATGAAATCCCTTCTCCACCTATCCAAGATATTGAATCATGTTCCTTTGTCATCCAATCCTTTGATCAACACTTGGATGAAATCTCTTCACTGAACCTGTGAGATATCTTCACTCTAGTGTAAGCAAAAATTCTTATTTCCTCCTACACTCTTCACACTAGAAAAAGTCCTTCTTTTCTATCCTTGACCTTGGTCTCTCACCAAATTTACTTCCTCTCAAAGTGTCTCATTCTTTATCCTAGCATTTCTTTTATAATCATGAGTTATAATCTATTTATAATCATCAAAGTGATCTACGGTTGATATTACTTCTCACACTCACTTAAGTTTTAGATTACATTATGCATGTTATGCATGTTATTTAAATAACTCAATCACTAATAAAAACACATTTACTTTAATCAATTTATTTTAACTAAAGTAAAATCACACTAGGATTTCGACACAAGCAAATGCAAAAGTACTTGTCTGATGCTACCACAAACATCAAAACTCCCTTTTAGCGAGGAAGGTACTCCTCCACCTAGAGTTGGATCTATCTTTGCTATCAGATCTGCTACCATGCTTACTCTCCAATATACTTTATTGGATAATCCCTCTGAAATAGAAGCTATCCCTGCCATGATGGTATGACCTATCTCTAAAGACTCAATACCTTTGAACATGCTCCTAGAAGTCTCTTGCTCCTGAGCATATTGTATGGCCATATCATACCATGACTCCTTCTTGATAGACTTAGAAGGCTTCTCCTTCCCACATTGACCTGAAGGTTGACTCCCTCTGAGATTCTCAACCTTTAGAGCTACCTGCTCCTTGATCTCTATCACTCTACTACTTTCCACTGCTTGCATAGGATGGCCCTTTATCTGATACAAGTTTCTGTCTCTAACTCCAAATAAAACTACCTTTTCTGAGTTATATCCTATGGGCATGATGAGCACTTGTCCATATCATAATAATACCTCATATACATTCTTGTCAATCACTGATATTGAGATAACACTCATCTTGAGTTTTGGTACCCATAACACATCTTTTACTCTCAAAACACCTCCTGACTCCATCCAAAATGACACTATTCCATATCCCTTCACTATATTCTTGATCCCCATACCAAGTTCCACATGCACCTCTGAGTTAGACTTTGTGAATCTCTCAAACACCTATTGTTCTCTTATCATATGACACATGGCTCCACTATCTATCAACCATGCACCATATGATATAGTTCCCAAGGAAGTCTGGGAAACAAGTAAGAACTCTGTTTGTTCAAACTTCTTACCAAGCTCATCCATTTGAGCCTTTACCAATGCAACTACATCTAGTTTTGTTTCATTCACCCCCTTCTTCCTATGCATACATTTCCCTGCATAATGTCTAAACTTGTGACATGTAAAGCAATTGACTTTTCTCATTTCCTTATTTTTCTTGCCATCTTGAGTGATAGGCTCTCCATTGGAAATGTTCTTGAACTTTCCCTTCCTTGTCTGGCTTGCAAGAGAAAATTTATCATCATGGCTACTCTTTAAACCATCCCTGTACTCGAACCTAGTGTTGGTTATTATTCTTTTCTAAGTTTGTATCCTTAGCTTGAGTGACCCAGGGTTCATGTCTGTTTGGGGTTCCAACAAAACCTCTAAAACTATTGGCTTTCCTGGTAAACCAGAAGGCAATGCAACAGACAAAGTGCACTGCACAGTCTCACCCGAGATAGTCTTAATGGGTGGTTGTAATACTCATGCGTTTGTAGCCCAGGATTAAGTCAGTGTCTAGGAAATGTGCGCTGAGATTTCTATTTTAACTTATTCACGACATAAACTGGAATTTACGATTATGCATAAAATATAATCAACTCATTCATTTAGCATCACAACAACTACTGAAGACAATAAAGAAACACATGCATTCAATTACATAACACAGGTTTTACTGCGGTTCAACCCTCCTGGGATACATCCACAAAGATCTGTCTCTCAAGCTCTCTTATTATAGTAGTTCAATAACTACAATTCCATGTGCTTTACAACTCTTCTCAGTCGGGTCAAGATCTAATGTGAGGTGGACTAGATCACACCAGGCTCCTCAGCTTGCGATCTAACCCTCAAGATATACCCTCCTTACTTCTCTCCATCTCAACAACTTACAAACTTAGGTCATATGGAAAAATATTACAAATAGCTATTGAAACAGGACTCCGACTCCCGACTCTTTATATCTCGTCTGACTCTGGTCTCTCCTCTCTTCACTAGCTCTACTCATCTGTCCCCTCTATGACACCTAGGTATCTATATTTATACGTTTCTGGATCACTTCCCTCGTGCATGCCTTCTTTCAAAAAATAACCTTTCTTTCCGCTTTAGCCTACTTCCAACAGGCCCCCAACATTGACATGTGGCTTTTCCTGAGCCACCTAACCTCTGTGAGCTTCGTCGATCTCCCTGGTGATCAACTGGAACTTCTCCCTAAGCTTTGTTGCTTGTGTTTGAGCCTGCGTGGTCTTCTCCTTGAGTTTGTCTACTGTCTGAACTACAATATTGTCACTGATCAACCTTGCACACTCCATCTGGGTCTGTGCCATATATATCTTGGCTTCCTCTTCCTGTGCAATGACCTCTATTACTTGCTCCTAGAGAAGTTCCATTTGAGCCTGACACTCCTTATTATGTGTCTATGCAATGGTGAGTTCTGCCTGTAGTCTCTTCATATATTACACCCCTTTGACGCGCTCTGTGATGGACATTGTCTTCTTCCTCTACTTGAGGTCTTGGATGGATGCTCTTATCCTTTCTTCTTCCTTGTCCCACTGTTGGACCTGTTGATCCTCTTCTAGCTTCATCCAAAGTTGTGTTTCTTTTTTGAACAGGTCGGTCGTTGTGTGGACCTATCATTCTAACTCCTGTATCTTCTCTGTTGCCTCCTGCTTCCTTTTCTCCCTTACCTCCGATGGAGTGGTAGGTGTAAGCTGCTCACAGAGATTCTCGATATCCTTCTGATATTGATTGATTATCTGTGCAATCTGTGCAATCTGATCAATCTTCTCTATTGTTGTGAGTTTGTCTCTCTGCACGATCTTTGGAATCTTCTCATAAGCTCTGACAAATTTTTGTTCCAATCCATTCACGCGTTCCCTCTCATCTTTGGTCTCGAGCTTGGCCTATTCATATATATATTCCAGCTCATCTTGTTTATCTGTTAGCTGATGTAATTCAACTTTGTTTGTGTGTGCACAAGACTGTACCTCCTGGGTAACACTAACATGTAGTTTATGTAGAGCCTTGGATGGTATCCGCGAAAATACCAACTGTAATTGAGCTAAGTCTTTTAGAGGTGTCTGCCCCACGATCTCGCCCATGTGAAACATGCTGGGTGTAATGTTAAATGTTTCACTCGATTGTAGTATTGTGTGGACTGTATCTTGCTCACTTACTTCAGGTTCTCCTCATGTGTATGATGTTGATGGCCTTGTTTCAATGCTACTACTAGCTTCCCGTGCTTCTCTGATCTGCTTGAGGAACTGTCACATTTATTCCAACTCCTCTTAAATTTTGTCCCTATGGAGTGCAACATTATCAAAATCCTCGGATGTATGATCCTGGACCATTTGGGCTATCATTTCTACATCATCCTCTATTATCATGTACTCTGGAGGTGTTCTATGCGCCTTCATATTCTTGCGTGCACTCCCCATCTGAGTCATTGGTCGCTTAGTCAGGCCTAGTTCTTGTGGATCAGGACTTGGTGTAGTCCCCTGCTCTTCCTCAGCCTGTTTCTATTGTACCTGGGTCGCCTGTGTATTATTATTCTTCTTCCCTTTCTGGTTTCCTGTCTTAGATGTCCCCCCTTTCATCTGCTTAAGAGTTGCATCTATGTTGGGGTTCTCATGGTCGAATGAGATAGTGATTGTAAAATTCTATTGTAGTATTGTCCAGTTTGAAGATCCTCTACACAGTTCCTGGTCTGTATACTAGTTCGTTGGTATGCCTTCTAAGGTGTGTACAAAATGATGAGGCCATTCCTCTGGGGGTGTCAGTTTCCACAACATTCTGCACTTCTCCAAGTGTTCCGCTGGTGCCCCCTGTCCATTGTACTTTTATTTCTTGTTACTTTTCTATTCTGCACCAAACCTTATGCGCAGTAACCACTTACATTGGTACCAATCCGTGATTGTTCCTTTGTGTGTGCCCCACCATATTGCAGGTGTGGCCTTGAGTGCTATATCGAGTGCTAAGAGTCTCTGATTTTATAATACTTCATCCTCATATTGTGCCAAGAATGCTTCTAGATCATTCACTCCTTGAAAACTGGGTGGTTCCCTTATCTCCATGCCTACCCATCTTACTGCACATTCTATTCATGAACATCTTCTCATGGAGACTCTGTGTAGCCTTTATTGCTAGTTCTCCAAACCTGTATCTGAGTCTTTCTCACATGAAGTAATGCTCTGCCAACTGAGTATCTCATATGCAGTTGGGTTTACGTAATCCTCATCACGTGTAGTTGTTTTGTAGAACTGGTTGATTTCCTCCAAGTCTAAACAAGTAGGTTCTACAAACCTCTCCCCTTCTGATGTATCTAATGGTGCAATGACCATGTATTCCCCTGAATCAAATGCCATTTTTTGTGTCTTTAAATCGATTATGAGATGGCTATCAAATGCCCAATCCAAGCCAAGAAACTTTAGATATGGTGTTGTGCCATCCACTATTTCAATCACTTCGAAGTCTGCTTTAGTCTATACTTCATCCAGGTCTACTGTCACTCCTTTCAGTCTACCAATTGGTAGAAATCTATGTTGGTTTTCTAGTTTCAGTTGCACCGGTGAATATCCTAGTGTAGGCTCTCCCATACATTGCCATGTCTTCTTTAGTAATACATTGACTTCAAATCCTAGATCCAGTATGATATCTCCCATGTTGAAATCTTCAATGTTGGCATCATCCTGAAATCCCTACTTGTTCTTCTCCTTGTATGTAGGTGATTTATTGTTTTTTGTTCTAGTTTTCCTTCTGTCTCTATGCTACATTTTTCCAATATATTTTGAAATAATTTGATAGCAGATGGAGGAATATTTGATTGCAAAAAGTATTTGATTGTACTTACTTGTCCCATGGGTTGCATTCCTTTGGTATGATCCAACGATGGAGGAATATTGTACTCTGGCTCTCCCTTGCTTTGCTGCGCAGTCGAATTCAATGCAGTGTCTTGCTTCAAGAATTCTTGTCTGGCTCACTTAAATGTTTCCTTCTCATTATGCATGTCAAACTGTCTCCTTGGTTCGGCATTCTTTTTCACCCACTGGTGTTGTACTGGCTCATGTCGGACTGCGTCGTTTCATGTTTTAGCTCCTCCATGCGTAACTATGTTGATGTTTGTTCCTTCATCCCTTTCTTCGGTTGAAATACAATGAACATTTTGATTGTTCTGATTCCTCTTTTCCTGGATATTTACTAATAGTGTCAGACATTCTTCTGTATCATGGTCCGATGCACGACAATGTATACAAGTTGCTAGTGGAAGTGGACATTCCCTTGCATATTGTCCCAGTTGTTGACAATTTTAACATACCACTGGTACTCTACCTCTTCCAAATCCTCCTCTCACTCATCCCCCACCTCTGTATCTAGCTCGATCTCTTCTCGGTGCATTATACGGAGGTTCTTGATGGTACTGTGCGGTATTGTACTGAGGTTGCATTGTGTTGTACTGTGGTTGCGCGGTATTATATGGTTGTTGTGCAGTATTACACTGTTGTTGCGCAATTTTGTATGGAGTTGGAACTTGGTTAAATTATGTAATATACCAGATATAAAAAGTTATGCATAATAGAAATAAAATGCTAGAAATGGCAGAATAACAGTAATATAACCAACATAATCTCCACAATAACACATAAATGATATAAGAACAACAACATAAATAACACTTTGATTCAGAAAGCAATGTTCATGGGCCTCTTCGAGGGGGAAACCTTCAGTCGAGTAGTGCTCTGTTACAATAATCTCCAAGCTAGGGTTTTCATACCCTCGACCCTTATTTATACTAAATATGTCTATCAAGAGAAGCATCTAGAGGAAGATCCTTCTAGAAGTGGAAGCTTCTATTAGGCCTTCTTACATCTGCCTTATTCTATTTTATTGAAAGGTCTTATTAATATTGACCTTTATTACATCTGAATATATTGATCTACCTATGTGCGGGTTAGGACCCTAACATGTCCGCCCCCTTAAAAACAACCTTGTCCTCAAGGCTTGAGATGTGGAAACTACTACAGAATGGTAGATGGTTCCCAAGTGGCATCTGCTAGAGTTGTATCTTTCCACTAGACTATCACTTCCTTGATGGTTCGCTGACACAGGCGACGCTCACGCTAGTCCAAAAATGCTTCTGGCTGTAGCTAAATGGATCCTTCTTCAACTAACTTGGGAAGGTTGGTTTGAATTTGGCACCTAGTTCCAATCACCTTCTTTAAGCATGAGACATGAAAAACAGGATGTAGCTTCGACTGACTGGGCAGAGCTAACTAATAGGTGACTTGTCCCACACGCTTGAGAACTGTATAAGGACCATAAAAGTTGGGTTCTAGCTTCTGAAAATGCTCGGCCTTGAGGGAAGTTTGCTTGTATGGTTGCAGTCGCAGAAACACATGATCCCCTTCTGCAAATTGACGTTCAGAGTGACCTTGATCTACTTGTTGCTTCATGCAATTATGTGCCATGACCAAGTTATCTTTAAGGGTACGAAGAATATCCTCTCAAACTGTAAGTGTTTGGTCAACTGCCTGGACCTTCGAGGTACCCGGTAAGTATGAGAGAACTGAAGGTGGCTTCTATCCATATATCACTTCAAAGGGATTCATGTGTGTAGCTATATGGTAGGAAGTGTTGTACCACCATTCAGCTAGGGGTAACCATTGAGCCCACTGATTTTTCTTTTCAAAGGAAAAACACCTTAGATATGTTTCCAAACACTTGTTGACAACTTCCATTTGACCATCAGTCTGGGGATGATAAGTTGTGTTGAGATGCAATTGGGTGCCCTGTAGCTTAAACAGTTCTTGCCAAAAATTGTTTGTGAAAGTTGGGTCATGATCAGAAACAATAGAATGTGGCATGCCATGAAGCTTGAAGACCTGGTCGATGAAAATTTGAGCCACCATGGATGCAGTAAATGGGGGTTGAAGAGTGCAGAAATGAGCATACTTGGAAAGGCTATCCACAACCACCATTATGACTGATTTATTTCCCAATTTGGGTAAGTTGGTAATAAAGTCCATAGAGATATCCTTCCAAATAACAGGTGGAATTGGAAGCGGTTGTAGTGTTCCTGGAGATTTGACTGTTTCTCCCTTGTTGCATTGACACACCTCACATTCAATGAAAAAATTACGGATGTCCTGTTTCATACCATCCCAGAAGAAAGAACGTTTGACCTTCTCATAGGTTTTGGTGAACCTGGAGTGTCTCGTTGTGGGTGTAGCATGAAGCTCAGAAAGTGTCGTGGATTTAAGCTTTGATTGTTTACTTAAATACAATCGGCCTTTGTATCAAAGCTCATCCTAGAGCCAAGAGTACCTTGGGGGAGCTGGAGCATTGGTCTGCAATTGTTGGATTAGATGCGAACTTTTGGGATCTTGTAGCCATTCCTGGCGCATCGCTTGGAGCCAATCTAGTTCAATAAAGGAAAGAGAAAACAGGGATCCTTCTTCTTCATATTTTCAGGATAGTGCATCTGCCACCACATTATCTTTTCCCTTCTTGTAAATGATCTCATAATCATATCCAAAGAACTTAGTCACCTATTTTTGTTGCTCCAGGGAGGAAATGCGTTGTTCTAGAAAGTACATGAGGCTTTGATGGTCTATCTTAATTTGGAAAGGTTGCCCCAAGAGATAAGGGCACCACAGATTAATGACATGCAGAATAACCAACATTTCCTTTTCATAGATGGGTTTGCCCAGATTCCTTTCAGATAGTTTCCTACTAGTGAAGGCCAAAGGTTGACCCTATTGCATAAGGACAACACCGATTCCTTTCCCTGAGGCATCACATTCCAACACAAAGGTCTTTGTGAAATTAGGAAGGGCCAGAACCGGAGTGGTGCACATGGTCATCTTCAAGGTTTGAAAAGCTGGAGCAGCGGCTGGAGTCCAATTGAAAGAGTTATTTTTGAGGAGATCCGTGAGAGGTGTTGCAATCTTGCCATAATTCTTAACAAACTTGTGATAATACCCTGTTAAGCCCATAAATCCACACAAGTTTTTGAGAGTCTTTGGGTGTGGCCAGTATTGCATAGCTTTAATCTTTTTCGGATCCACCCTGATGCCATCCTTGCCAACCAGATGACCCAAGTATTCTACTTCTGAGGCACCAAAAGCACATTTAGACCATTTCAGGAAAAGTTGGTGCTGAGAGAGTAGATGGAGAACTTGATCCACATGAGTAAGATGGTTTGTCCAGGTTTTTCTATAGATGAGGATATCATCAAACAAAACTAATACAAAATGATGAAGAAAAGGATGGAAGAGATGATTCATGAGGCTTTGGAAGGTGGAGGGGGCATTACACAAGCCAAAGGGCATGACCAAAAACTCATAGTGGCCCTCATGAGTTCGAAAGGCCATCTTGGGAATGTTTGCCTCCTTCATACGTATCCGATGATAGCCCGAGTGAAGATCGAGATTAGTAAAGAATTGGGCGCCACTCAATTTATCCAGGAGGTCATCAATGACAGGAATGAGAAATTTGTCTTTAATGGTCAGTTTGTTGAGGGTACGGAAGTCAGGGCACATTCTCCAATAACCTTCTTTCTTCAGGACCATGATTACAGGAGAAGAGTAAGGGCCCGTACTAGGGTAGATAATGCCTGCAGTAAGGATTTCCTGGACCATTTTCTCAATTTCATTTTTTTGTGAAAAGGGGTGGCGATATGGACGAATATTGGGAGGAAGGCTTCCGAGTATATGGGGAATGGAATGATCATGAACACCGCGGGAAGGAGGGAGTCCTTAGGGAGTGGAAAATACCATTTGGTGTTTAGAAAGGAGGGCTTGGAGGTCTTTTGGCACCGGGGGTGTCTCTGTTGCTTGTATGGCATGGAGTTGGGAAATGACACCAGAATGACCCTTTTTGAGCATCTTTTCCATGCGATGGGAACTAATGACCTTAGGTGAACCAGCAGTGATGCCTTGGAATTTATATTGGTGGCCTTCCTAGTCGAATTGCATGGTTAATGCCTTAAAATACATGAGGATGGGACCCAAAGTCCTTAGCCAGTCTGCACGCAACACAATGTCACAACCGCCCATGTCGATAGCAAACATATGGGATTTTAGGTGGTAGTCACTGATTTGGAGATGCACATTTTCACAACACCCTCCACATTTCATGGAACCACCATTGGAAATCATGATTTGGAAATTTTTTATGGCATGGATGTAGCAATGATTTTCTTGGGCAATGCGATGATGAATAAAATTATGGGTTCTTCCACTATCAACCAGAATGATGACCTTCTGATGCTTGATATAACCAATTAACTTGAGGGTTTAGGGGGCGAAGAAGCCAGTGAGAGCATTGAGGGAAATGATCGGTTCCACTTCGAGAGGGTCTGAGGGCGGGGTTATGTCATTGATTTCAGGTGACTCAGGCACAAGGGGATTTTCAACATCCTCTTCTGAAATATCCTTAGAGATGGACATAAAAAGATTTTGTTCCTTACACTTGTGGCACGGGAAATATTTGTCATCACAATTATAACAAAGGCCTTTGAGTTGGCATTCATCCATTTCAACCCTGGTCAATTTTTGGATCTTTAATGGAGTAGAGGGAGTAGTGGGATTTATGGGTTTAGGGCGAGAGATAAAGGAGGGTTTACGGTTTTGAGAGGATACCACCTGTTGTGCTTCTTTAGCTTTTTTAGTAGCCTTCACCCAACTCGAAGGTTGAGCCATGAGGACATGGGCCTGAATCTCCTCCTTGAGGCCACTGATAAAATTCTCTCAAAAGAAAGCATCAGTCATGCCCTCTGTTCCAAAATCTAGGCACTCAAAGGTAGCTATGAAGTCTTCTACTATTCCTGATTGTTTTTGTTGGACACACCTACCACACTTAGAGGGGGGGTGAATGAGTGTGGGGATCTGTTGGCGACGGAAGTCACTCCTGGATTGCTTGCAGGAGCAGAGCCCGATGCCCGTCAGTTTAATGTCACGATTTGTTTGAAGGGTGATCAAATGGAGGAAAACTCAAAACAGCATGGTGTCAACTCAGAAACCAGACCAGGCATGCATGAACGAGTGAGGTCTTGATAAACTCCAAACAGTGAGTCGTAGTAAAGGTGAGCAGGTGGAAGACTTATGCAAGAAGGGTGCAACGGTCTATAATAAACATCATGGTTGTTATCACTGAAATTTCGTCCGCACAGGGCGGCAAGAACTCCGCATCATCAACACAGAAAAACAGTCATTCACGGCACAAGGATTAACTCCACAGCACAACAAAAGGGCCAAAACTATACAAAATTGGCTAAAAAATTCAAAAGCACATCACGCCCATGGAAAACAAGCGCATGCGCGCCATAACTTCGTACAAAGGGTGCATATGCGCGGCTGTGGGGTGCAAAACCCGCGCGCCTGCCAAACAGAGCATTTATGAAGCTGGTCGGCCTCCCAACCACTAATGGATCG
>ML784218.1:115907-128039 GCA_009831015.1 Picea engelmannii | reverse complement strand
AAAGAAAAGAAAAAGGTTTATGCTTTAATTATGACAGCAAGTACAGTAAGGGACATAAGTGTGGTGAGAAGAAATTATTCTACATAGATTGTGAAGAGGAAGAAGAACAAGAACAAGAACCATCTCAAGATGAAAACATAGAATCAATTTCATATGAAGAGTTGACTCCCACAATATCATGTAATGCATTGGCTGGAATTAGCACTCCTCAAACCCTCAAGATCGAAGGATACATCAAAAATAAAAAGGTAATAGTCATAATTGATTCTGGCAGTACTCATAATTTCATTCACTATAAATTAGCCAAAGATCTCATTAACTCGATTCTATCCGTTATCACATGGTCTCAATGGTTGGATGGTGAGCTGGCTAGGGATAAATGGATTTCTATCCGTTCGGAGCATTGATATAATAGTTATAACATTCCCCAATGGCTGTATCGCTTCATCATGGCGAAGTTCCATGTGTTTCTGTTCTGATATCCCGATGAACCTCCAATTTTGCAAATTTTCCTTCTGTGAGGTTCCCTCTGGAATGTTCTATAACTTTTCAATCTTATCTCTCTTCTTACTTAGCTTTCTAGCCTTCTTTCCAGTGACCTTCGTCTCAGTATGCCTTATTCCATTTTGATTCTTATCTTCTCTTAACATAGTTACTTCACGTTGTTGAAATTCTTTCCTAAGATTCGAGGGTGATACTTCTTCTTTATTTGGGATTTAAGTACTTCAATCTTCTGTGAGTCCTCTAATGTTCTTGCAGCTTTGACATCTGGACCTCTAGTGTTAAATATCTTCGATATATTCTCTTGTTCTGCAATCAAGTGTGCGATCCTTCTAGTCATGAAATCTTTTAACTCTTGTTTCTTCTTTTCCAAAAAATCTTCTTCTTCCTTTCATCTTGTTTGATCTCTATCAATCCAAGGTTTCCCTAGTAACATGGTAAATGGGGCACTATCTTCAATAAATTTAATAATCTCAAAATCTTCTTCTGTCAAAGTTCCATTAGCGTTCATAGGTATGTGAGCGAGCTTCCCACATAGGTTTATCATCTTTCCTCTGAATAGTACTATTCCTCCTAATGAAGGGATCATAGCAGGATTCCCTATGGCTTCCCTAGTTCTTTATGTCATGATATTCACCTGTGTTTCTTCATCTAGAACACAGTCAATGTCGAAGTATCCTATTCTTACTTCAATGCATTCTTTTTCCTTGAAGATATATGATAGTCTGACATGTCGATGGTCATTCAGGGTTTCGTTTATTTGCAACAATACTTTCTCTGATTCTTCCTGGGATTCCACCATTTTTGGATCTGCCTTAGGGTTTTCTTTATTCAGGTTCATTTCTTCCAGCATAGCAATCATTCTAGGGCAATCCAACACTTCATGGTCCATAGATTTACAACAAAGAAAACTAGGTCTTTTCCCAAGGAATTCCTTAGAAAGATGTCCCGGTCTTCTACAACTATAACAAAGGGTTAATCCTCTCTTTATTTTAAATTATCCCTAGCCTTTCTGGTACTGTGCATTAGGATCATGGTAGCTAACTTGCAAAAAATTATTTCTAGGATCCTGCATCCATTTGTTAGTCCAAACATTCTTTCTATGCATAGGTGTAACATATCTTTCACTGTTCTTATCAGATCTACTCATATCAAGCCTTCTTTCATCTATTAGTGCCCTAGTTTTCAAGCTAGGACAAAACCTATCAAACATACCTAGATCCATACTTTAGAAACAAAAATTTCCACTTATCTTACTTCTACAGAGCACAAATCTTTCAGATCTAAAATTTTTCACTATTCTTACCTTTATTAGAGCACAGATCTTGCATATCTTACCTCTTTTAATCAGAAATTCCCACTTTTACCTTTCTTAGAGAACAAAATCTTTCAGATCTTGTTTCTCTCCTTCAGATCGACTTATTTTCTTCATATCGAGCTTCTTTATTTTAGCACAGAGCTTTATAAATCAAGTAGAATATTGCGGGACAGATCTATGCACAGATCTTTCACAACTTTCGGATGGATATTTTCACAGAGCTTCTTCTTTCTCAGTTCCCAGCAATCACAGCTTCAGGTCCCGGCAATAGAACCATTTGCTGGCACAGGGGAAAACCTAGGGTTCAATGCTACAAAAATGCACCAACAAAACCCTAACTACCGGCCCTTTCGACAACACCTACGAAGCAGATGAATTCTCAACTGAGGTAGAGGCAGGGTTGGTTGCAAGACTTAGGTGTCTGCAAGCTTAGCTGGGACATAGATCTGTGATTATAATACTTAACAGATCACTTAGCATCAATAGTTCATCAATATTCAACCAATAACTACTGCGCAGATAGAACAGAGCATCGCATCATTCACATTGATCTAATGTAATTAATCACTTAGCACAAAAAGATGGATCAGATATAGCAAAAGCAAGCATTGAGCACATTCATAGAAGTCAGATCTAACATTCATAGCACAAATCATAAGCAGATCTATCTATCTATATCAATGCACTTAGCTAGAGAGTCATAAACACATTAAGATAAGCACAAAGCATAACAACACAGTATTTACATGGTTCACCCCCACTCTGGGGCTATGTCCACCAACTCTTCTTCTTTATTGTCTTCAGTCAATCGGTTACAAGCACAGAGCCTCAAAACACTTACTTCGCACAGGACATAAGATCTGCGAAGTTCGTTAGATCTTTCTTCCTTGCATTCCAGCACTAAGCCTTCCACAGTCTTGGTACAATGAGTTTCACTTAACTCTGTAAGTTTCACACATTATGCACAAAGCCTTACAAGTCTTGATCACATAGATCCAAATCTTGGAACTTAGCCTACTTTCCTACTAACATCACATAGATGCACGACTACTTCTATCTAGCCTAAGAACCTATTTATATATTACAAAATAGGCCTAAACATGGGTAAACCCACGGGCCAACATCCTATTCCCGTTACATATTCCCACATCCCAAAAAGGACCCAAAAAGGGGCCGAGATCCCGTGATATCTACTTCATCTTGTGCTCCTCCTTCGACAGGTTGTCGAAGTCCAAAATAGGTCAACATGACCAAGAATCTCCCAAAGCTTGGTCAAGGGCCAACAATGCACTGTATGAGGCCAATCGGGCTATGAAGAATAAACTCAGGGATTTCAAGCCCATTGTTCATAACACTTATATCAAGTTGCAAAAGATGGATTAAATTGCATATATTGAGTGGCATACGTTTATTTCCATCATGCCTATGGAACCTAATGTTCTAGTTGCACAGGAGTTTGTTGTCGGAGACTCCATTCTGGTGAGGAAGTGGCAGAACAAGGTTGAGAATTATGATAACTTTTGACATAAAGCTGCGTAAGTTGTCCCAGAGTTGGTACCTTCATTTGAAGGAAACTCAAGCAAGGGGATAGAGAGTTGAATTGGGACGAGTCAACGGTTATGGTCGGGGCTTATTGGGTCCTTTGTTTTTGGGAAAGCCAATTTTTTTGCAATAGTGTTATAGAAATTTTTTCCACATTATGTGCATCATGCTTTGGTGGCCTTCCCTTTCCCTCTGTAGAGTCAATTACTCCATTTTTCTAAATCCAAAAGTCAAAAATTCATTTTTTTGTGCATATACGTGGGCTACAGTTAGACAACTTGTGTATACGTAGGTTTCTCCATTACAAGCCGCGTAAATCGGGTTTTGTTCTCAAAATTAAAAAATATTTTGGGTTTTCCATGCCAAGTCATGAGAACCATACCCTTTGGCCTTTCATATACTGGAAACACTCTGATTCGACCCTTCATTTCCCTTTGAAAGTTATAAATTGAGCCATATACAAACCTTGAAGGAGGACAAAAAGTGGAGAGCGAATACATTCTGGAGAAATTTCACTCCATATTGAGTCTACATCCCTTTGTACTTTAAGTATTAACTTCTCTTGTGTTCATCCCCCAAGCTCTTCCTATTTTCTGAAGGAGGAACCCAATTACTCCTATAACTACGGTGACCTTAGTTATTGAGTTGAGGATCGCTAAGAGTTGTTGTCCTTCTGTTCTCGAAAGGTCGGTCCTTTAGATGTATCAAACGCATGCACAAGTGGTCAGGAACAATCGAATAATGTGAAAGTTAAACTAAAATGTTTCAAATGCTCTAACTATGACACAGACTACTAAACACATTTTGATGTCACGTCTTACGTTTTACATACCATTTTTGGTTATATTAATAATGATTTTGATATCGTATCTTACATTTACAAACCATTTTTGGTCGTGATTGTGATTTATTGATCTCTATAATCCATTAAATCGTAGCCAAATTTGGAGGAGATTTATCCATACACGCAAATCCATAACGACAATGCAAGATTAGTATAATGTGATGTGACCTCCTCAACATAATTATTGTCCCATTAATCTAAGATTGGATGTTTTACTTTCTATGGCTTCTCTCAGCCCATACACTTTTCACAAAACGAAAAAAAGTCTTAACCTCAAACCATTTGAGAAATATGACTAGAGCAGTGGGGCCAACTACCCACTAAATATCCTCTAGTGGGTATCTAATCCCTTTCTCCATTACAACTTCCTTTTCCAAAAGTGGGTCAATATAATATTTGTAAATGATGTGTTGTTTCATTGTTACGAAGTCACGTCCCTTGATATTGCTTATGGATTAGGTAAATGGCCTCAAATGAATGTGCTCACAACTTAAAATATCACCAAACCCTACCAAATTATATGATTGCTAGTGAATTAGATTTAGCATATTCTTGCTGAGTTTTTGTGTCTTCTGTTGTTGTGGGAAATCCCCCCCTATGGAAGGGTTGAGTTCTCCTTAGCTAGGTTTTCTTCAACTAAGAAAGTTCAAAAAAATGGTACCTAACACTCCTAAATTCCATCCATTCGTACATGAAATGAGAGAGAAAAGGAGAAGGAGAGATAAGTACATGTCTACGTCGGTTTTCCTTGCTGCTCCTCGTCGCTCTGAAGTTGGATTCAAGCCAGCTCAAAATGTAGTCTACCTACAAAATAATAAGACTACCCTCCTCTTCTACTAGTTGCAACAAGTTAGGTAAATACTATCATAATCAAGTTACACTCATTCAATTATGAATTCAAACAACAATGGAAATGAGGAAATAGGCCAAGTTAATATATATAAGAAACAATGGAACTTACAATGGTTTGCAAGCTTCCCCCATGCTTCTCCTTTCCATCCCCTTATGATCCGGATTATTTTCGGCACGAAATGAGAACAGATATATAATAAATAAATTTACATAGATATATTAGATATCCAATAATATAACATATATTTATCATATATATAACCATAAACACAGAGATACAGTAATACACAATTTCTATTAATGAGTGAAATGTACAAAACTATAGAAATACAGAGTGAAAGACTCGCTAGAATGGTGGCAACTTATCTTTGAGAAGAGATGTGATGACTACACTCATTCAAAAGAATATTATTGTTAAAATGAGGCTCCAAAGGCCCTTTAACATAAAAAAAATCCAAAACCCTAACCCCAGAAGATGAAAAGGCAACAGTTTTGTGGACCCCATTTCGGGTAGTTTGGTGTATCAAATTCCCGTGTGAGTAACTTTGGCATACGATCTCCGTTTGGGGTGAAAGATAGCTCGTTGGAAATGTATTGACGAGGATATTCATTTTGGGGGATCAATCAAAGCCTTTGGCTATCAATAAGGTTCCCAATCGTGAAAAAACATCATTTAGGCATTCAAAATGGCTCCGTAAGTTTAAGACCCGATAAATTTCTAAAAATAGTAAATTGCCAATCAATTGTTTTGAGCTAGTTGGAATAGGTGGGTGGCCACCAATATCCACCTGGATAAATCCTCCCTCCTTTGGAAGCAATGGTCTCCATTGTGTTGAGTTCCCGGGGGAGAGGGGAAAGCATTTGTTGAATCTGAATCTTAGTGAGTTGTTTGCCTTGTTGGAGAAGTTGTGTTTCTTAGCTTGTTGAAGGTTGTCACGAGCCCATTCCTAGCAGGGTTGAATCTGTTCAACCAACCTGTTGTATCTTGGATTGATTAGGCAGTGTGTAGGCACCCTTTTCGATGAAGAAACAATAACTTATTTATCTTCTGCAATTTGCTTTTGTTGGATAGAAAGGTCTTGGGCCAAGACTGTAGTGGTTATAATGTCTTTCTGTTCACCTTTTGAATAGATTGTGAAGAGGATGAATTTTGCAGTATGAGAGATTACCTTGTGGCACTATTTTGGTGGGACAATAGTCGGAACTACCTCTGGTATCATGTAGAGATGACCCCCTAGAGTAAAAATGACACTACAGGATCAAGGCTCATAAATAACATGGCACTTCCACATATATATGGTTGGCCCAAACGAATATCACAGACATCCAACGAGGAAACATCGCATAATACCTCATCCTTGAAGGGTTGGATATCGTATGACAATCGACATTGTCGGATGACACATAGATCTCATCCCTCGTGAAGCCACCCAATGTTGTATGACTACTGTAACACTCTGTTTCCCCCAGTTTGTAAAAATAACTGGACTGGCCAAGAACTGTGGCAAACTAAAAAATGTGAATGTGTGATGTGAATGGACCTTGTGGAAAAGGTCAATGAATGTGAATAATATTATGAATATATATATATATATATATATATATATATATATATATATATTGCAGGACTGTTGAGAGGGGATATGCTGAAAAAGAGACCATGATGGCTGGAGAAAAGCGATGGAAGGCACCTAGAATGGTGGCGTTAACTTCCATCAAAAACAATACCGTATTTGGACTTCACTGGCCCAGAGAACCAAGAGCGGTTCGCTGGCCCCAAATTAAATGTCTCGCAGGCTAGTAGGTAGATGGCTCCTCAGGAATTAATGAGGGATGGGGGGGGTGAACTGCCCATTCGTAGAGCCTTCAGGCCTGACCAGTGTGAGAGAAATCGCGCCACACGCAACCTCACAAGAGGATAAGGTGTGAGGGAGAAGTGATTGGGGAATACACGAGGGGAGGAAGAGAACTCTGGAGATATGCAGAGTGAGTGATAGCAGAGAAGGGGGAGAGTAACCCTCGTTCTCGGTCACTGGCAAACCGAGACACTGTCTCGCAGCATCGTGGTCTCAGCTCGGGGGTGGCTAGTGGTAAATCCTATCGGAATCGCTAAGCCTATGGTTAGGTGGAAACGAGAACCCCTCTCAGCAGTTGCACTTACTTCTGGTGTTATTGTTGATAAGTGTTTTACATCTTGCACCTTGAAATTCATATGCTGAAATATATGCTCATAAACTATGAAATTGTGAATGATTACAATATAAGACTGTCTTTGCAGTGTTTTGATAAGAAATGGTAGATGTATGCTTGTAACAGAAAAACCACGCATGACTTATGTTGATAGATAAATTTATTTATGCGTAAGTTGAACCAAGTTCGTCTTCCAGTCCATTCTCGGGAATTTGTTTCCCCTTATCTATCTCCAAGAATGCCCTGGAATAGATCTCTCCACAGAGATACCCTTCTTGGAAAAGTTTACCAAGAACTTGGAAAAAGGACTTGAATGTGCAAGTCTTAGCAACCCTGTATGAGGAAGAATGATCCTCTTGAAATCCCGAAGTAGCAACATAGGGATAAGTATCGATCGACAGACAAGATCCTATCGGAAGACCTGCGGTCATTCACGACCATTAGATTGGAGAAAGAAACAAGGGCATTACATGCCTTACCCCTTTTCTTTTATCTTCGTGAGTAGCGAGGAAATCGGGACCGTAGATCCCCAAGGTCTGTGGGAGTATCTGGACCGTTGGTTTTTCCATGACCAGAGAGCAGTGGGAGAGTGCACGGCATAGGACAAGTCTAAGCCGTTGGATCTTAGCTAGAAAACCTGATAGTCGTTGGATCTGTTAGGAGATGCATGAGGGTTAAGCCCTCATGAACAGGGGCGAAAGCCCCGAAAGAGGAGTCGGTACATAGCGTGGGACAGATCTGATTCATCATATCTTAGCTAGAAAACTCGATAGTCATTGGATCTACTAGGAGATGCATGAGGGTTAATCCCTCGTGAACAAGGGCGAAAGTCCCGAGAGAGGAGTCGGTATCGGGGATTCGGAGTTCGGGATTCCGGGAGTCCTGATGACAAGAGATTGGGACACTCCATGGTGAATGTATCGATATAGATCTGGACTGTCCATCTGTGGAGGACACATGGTGGAGATCGAGAGTCCATCGGTATTTCGGATACCGGGGATTCGAGTTGACAAAGGATTTGTGTCACTCGGAGTCGCAAAATCTCGATTAACGAAACCCCGAATCGATTTAAGTGTGAATAAGTTTGAGAAAGGCGAGATTTAATTGTGACCATTAATCATCCTGAAAAGATCATAATGGTTGATCGTGGGTGAAGGTTGAAACCATCTATTAGAGGGACATGTGGCTGTCGATTGACATTTCGATGTTTTGGCACCCGGGAAACCAAAGGGCAAGAACCCTTGTCTTCGCGAGTCGCGAAATCTCGATCACCGAAACCCCGAAATGGCGAGAGGTGTGAATGAGGTTAAGGAAAGTCGGGATTTGATCGTGACCGTTGATCATCGCGAAAATATCACGACCATTGATCTTGGCTAAAGGTCACCGCCGTCCATCGGAGGGACACATGGCTGTCGGTCGACGTTTCGGCATCCGGGAAACCAGAGGGCTAGAAAACCTTGCCCCCGCGATTCGTGAAATCCCGATGCCTGAAATCTCGATATGCGCTGCAGTGGAGAGGAGAAGTACCGAAAGAATCTGGACTTTCCATCAGAGGAGACGCATGGTGAGCGGTCAGAGTTTTGGGAAAATTCTTGAAATCCCATGGACCATTGGATCCACACTCTTAAGAGCCGTCGATCTCTTACACAAATTTCCATGATGGAATTCGGAGATTTAAATGACCAAGAGTCTTGGAGTCATTTCTTTTCAAACTCCCGAGTACCGAAACCTTGAAAGGATCCATACCGTTGGATCAGGGGAGGCTACAGTCGTTGATCTCCCTTTGGAGGGAAACTTGGGAGACTTCATGGTTTTCAGGGATTTGAATGGAAAAGGAAGAAGTTATGCATCGTGATTTCCCGAATCGCGAAAGGACGGTAAGGGATTTGTCGGTTTAAGTGCATGGTAATGGAACATGGTCACGAGGACAAGACCCAAACAGGAAAATTGTACTCGCCAGCCCTTTCGGGGTTCAATGCTTCCCTGTGTCGGGGTTTGCAGAGTCGAAAGACTCGACACTCTGGTAGCGCTAAGTCAAGAAAAGAGAAAGGATTCCATATTTTTTCGACCTGTGGTCATGACCCGCGATCCTATGGGAACAGACGAGGGAAGAGCTAGCTTACGGTATACCTCCGTAGACATTTCGGGGGTCTGATCGTTGAGAAATCGATGAAAAAATTGATTTCCATAGTGGTTATGTGACAAATTGGTATCAGAGCATGGTTACAACACTCGACCTGCTTGGGCTCATGAACGAGTTGCACAGAAGCTCCGTTCAGAACACTCTTAAAAAGAGTAACCCTCTATCTTAACCCTCTTAATTCAAAAAGGTCAAAGTCCGAAATGAAAACTCGACTATGTACGCATTTGAAAGAAATATGAATTTTGCGTGGGTTATAAAAATGTGTCTAACTATTTACTAACAACCAATGTTTCTCTTTGCACACAAGCAGAAGATCAACTGTGGGAAATTATCAACACATGGTATGGTGACTCACCATGAAGTGGGAGAGGGCTCCCACAATAGAGACGAAGAGTCTGACGAAAGAAGGGCAGTAGGGACCCCTCCAGATCTAGTCGAGACTGTGAGGAGTCTCATGGTCGAATTACAAAGCTGCAAGGTTGACAATGAAAGGATGATGAAAGAACAAGAAAAAAAAACAGAAATTAACGCAGTTTTACTGCAGAGTTTATCCAATCTACAAAGACAAATGCAAGATGAACCTGAAACTCAGAAATATGGTCATATTAGTGGCCACACTGAGAGGAGAACCTCGAAAAAGTTCCACCCCAGAGGTAAAGGACAAGTGTCGGATGATTCCTCTAAGAAGGAAGATGGCAATTCAGAGGGATCTTCTAGCAGTAGAACCAGTTCCTATCCCCAAAGAAAACAGAAGAAGCAAAAGTCTTCCAAAGGTCAAAAATTCAAAGAATTCAAAAAGGCCAAACCACCCTCCTTCGACGGTGAAATAAAGAAGGGAGAGGAAGAAGAGGCCTGGATGCTTGGACTAAAGAAGTATTTCAGAGTCCATGACTTTTCAGAAAATATGAAGGCCCGAGTGGCCACCTTCAACTTGAACGAAAAGGCTTCCATTTGGTGGGAAGACCTTAAGAATGTGAAAGGGGTTCACGAAGAGGACCTGTCATGGAAACGATTTGAGAAGTACTTCCGGAAGAAGTATCTGTCGGAAAAATATTTCGACGAAAAGACTAAAGAGTTTTATGAACTAAAACTAGGACAACTTACTATAGAAGAATATGTTAACAGATTCCTCGACTTGTTGAGGTATGTACCTTATATAAAAGTAGAAAAGGCAAAGGTGCAACGCTTCATCAGTGGGCTACCCAAGGAATATCGGAACATAATTGAATTTGATGAGCCAAAGACCCTAGAAGACACCATTCGAAAGGAAACCTATTGTCATGAACAATTTGGGCATCAAGAAGAACCTCGTGAAGGATGGAAACCGAAGAATAGTTCAAGATTTCAGAAAAAGGGGATAAAATCCCTAGGATTTAAGAACTACAAGAAGAACCCAAGAATGAACTTTCCATCCCGGAGTGTACACCAGCAGAACTTTCCCTCATCAGGCGGAAATAAAACTTTTGGACCTATACCAGTGAAGGTGGATAACACCAAGAGAGAACCTCTGAAATGTTGGGGTTACGGAGAGGAACATCTCCTGAGAGACTGTCCACACCGAAAACAGAATAGTCAGAGGATTTATAACATCTAGGAAACTACTACCATCAATGATGTGGCCAGGAGTGTGCCACAAATTTATGCAGCCTTGGATAATAACCAAGTTGACCATCAAGCTTCAGTAGTGGAAATATAAGGTATGATTTTCAACTATCTAGTGTCTGTTTTGATTGACCCTGGTTCAAATTTGAGTTATATAGCCCCTAAAGTTGTTGATAAGTGTAAACTACAGCCACAAAAACATACCAAGCCATGGTTGGTACAGTTATCCACTGGCACCAAAAGGAAGATAGCAGAGGTTATACCAGCCTGCCAATTAATGTTGGGTGAATTCCCCACCCAAGCAACCCTTAACATACTACCCCTGGGATCATATGATTTGTTGATCGGTATGGATTGGCTAGCCGCCCATAAAGCCAGACTGGATTGTTACCATAAAAACTTAGAGTGTGTAAGTAAATAAGGGAGAAGAATAACCCTTTGAGGGATCTGAAAACCCATCTCGGTGAGACAAATATCAGCCTTGCAAATGATAAAGTATTGCCGAAAGGGATGTCCCCTATATGCAATACAGGTGTTGAAAACAATCAAAGGTGATAAACCAAGCCCTGACGATCACCCTATCTTAAGAGAATACAAAGATGTGTTTCCGGATGAGGTACTGGGTCTACCTCTGAGAAGGGACATAGACTTCTCGATAGAACTTACACCAGAAGCGGTGTCGGTGTCTAAGACACCCTATCGGATGAGAACACCCAAGTTAGTTGAACTCAAATTGTAATTAAAAGAAATGATGGATAAAGGCTATATTTGACCCAGTGTGTCTCCATGGGGAGCACCAGTCCTGTTTGTGAAAAAGAAGGACGACACCCTTAGACTGTGTATAGATTATAGACAACTCAATAAGGTAACCATAAATAACAAGTACCCTTTTCCCAGGATCGATGATTTGTTCGATCAATTGGGAGGCGCTTCTATTTTCTCAAAGATCGACTTGAGGTCGGGATACCATCAAGTCCGAATCAAGGATGAAGACATTCATAAAACTGCCTTCTGGACACGGTATGGTCACTATGAGTTTGTGGTAGTGCCATTTGGGTTAACCAATGCCCCTGCCACTTTTATGTGCTTGATGAACAATGTACTCAGTAAATTTCTAGATAAATTTGTGCTAGTTTTTAT
>ML784218.1:95422-114098 GCA_009831015.1 Picea engelmannii | reverse complement strand
GATAAAACAAAACCTGAAGGTCGCTCAAAACCGCCAGAAAAGTTATGCCGACCAAAAGAGAATTCCAAGAGAGTTCAAAGTGGGAGATCATGTATATCTAAGAGTTAGGCCCAGAAAGAGTTCCCTGAAAATGGGAGCTTGTGCCAAGTTGGCACCTCGGTATTGTGGACCCTTTGAGGTTCTAGATAGAGTGGTACCTGTAGCCTATATTCTAGCACTTCCTCCAACAGTAAAAGAACATATTGTTTTCCATGTTTCATTATTGAAGAAATATGTACATGATGCTAACCATATAATTGACTGGTCTGTGATCCAGGTGGAACCAGAGGAAGAATTTCTACCAGAACCCCAATGCATACTGGACAGAAAGGAAACCCCGCTCTGGAACCGAACCATTGCATAGGTCAAGGTGCAGTGGAAACATTTTGGCCCAGATGAGGCTACATGGGAAATGGAGGATGCCATGAAACAGGCATATCCAATTTTGTTTACTTCTATACATGCATTTCATGTTAATAGATAAGAACATCAAGGACGATGCTCCTTTAAGGGGGAGGGAATTGTAACACCCTGTTTCCCCCAGTTTGTAAAAATAACTGGACTGGCCAAGAACTGTGGCAAACTTAGAAATGTGAATGTGTGATGTGAATGGACCTTGTGGAAAAGGTCGATGAATGTGAATAATATTATGAATATATATATATATATATTGCAGGACTGTTGAGAGGGGATATGCTTAAAAAGAGACCACGAATGTTGATCTTGGTTGAAGGTCGTCGCCGTCCATCGGAGGGACATGTGGTTGTCGGTCGACGTTTCAGCGTTTCGGCATCCGGGAAACCAGAGGGTTGGGCTAGAGAACCTTGCCCCCGCAATTCGTGAAATCCCGAAGCCCAAAATCTCGATACGCACTATAGTGGAGAGGAGAAGTATCGAAAGAATCTAGACCGTCCATCAGAGGAGACACGTGGTGAGCAGTTAGAGTTTTGGGAAAAGTCCCGAAATTTCGTGGACCGTTGGACCCACACTCTTAAGAGTCGTCGATCTCTTACACGAATTTCCATAACAGAATTCGGAGATTTAAATGACAAGGAGTCTTGGAGTCGTTGCTTTTCGAACTCCCGATTACTGAAACCCCGAAAGGATCCATACCGTCGGATCAGGGGAGGCTTACAGTCGTTGATCTCCCTTTGTAGGGAAATCTGGGAGACTTCGTGGTTTTCGGGGATTTGAATGGGAAAGGAAGAAGTCATGCATCGTGATTTCCCGAATTGCGAAAGTACGGTAAGGGCTTTGCCAGTTTAATCACGTGGTCACGGAATGTGGTCACGAGGACAAGACCCAAACATGAAACTTGTACTCTCCATCCCTTTCGGGGTTAGGCGCTTCGCTGTGTCGGGGTTTGCAGAGTCGAAAGACTTGATGATATGGTAGCGCTGAGTCGCGAAGAGAGAAAGGATGCCATATTTTTTTAACCCGTGGTTGTGACCCATGATCCTATGGGAACAGACGAGGGAAGAGCTAGCTTACGCTAGACCTCCGTAGACATTTCGGGGGTCTGATCGTTGAGAAATCAACGAAAAATTCGATTTCCATAGTGGGTATGTGACAACTACAGGTGTGGAGTCGTCAACAATCCAAATTGTTTGATGACCTCTGCTGATATGAGGTTCTTCTGGCTTTCGATATCAAAAATAAAATGCAGTGGGGTCCCCTTCACCCACATCTGTGAATGAAAAATTCACTCCCCTTCTTCATGATCTATTGGTTCTTCTGGTTGAATTATTGTGGTCGCGATATAGTAGGGGGGTCTGCGTCGATGATCTGTCTTCTCCCATTATTTTATGAATCAGAGTTTGATTCAAGGTTCAAATCTTTTTCTGTGATCTCAACCACAAATTATTATTTTGAGAGACATCCATCAATGTTGTGATAGGGTCTTTTGTGGAAATCGCACCACTTTCTAGTGTCCTTCTTCATCTTTTCATTACCCTTCTTTTCCTGTGGGTTGGACTGGTTTTCTAGAGGCTGGTTGTTAGGGTCGTCTTTACCATACTTTGTTTGTTGCAGATTTTCATACCCAAACTCTTGTTTGTTCTGGTGCCTAAATTTATGCTCTATTTTGACATCATATCGATAGGTAGCTCGCAATGATGAGATTTCCAAAAAATCCATTTCAGTTTGGATGTACCTATGAAGCCCCACAATATTTCATAATCAGATGTTTCTCAGAGTCTTTGATAGCCATCTTGGTGTAGAAGGTATGGAAATTATTTGTGAACTATGGCACTGTTTAGCCCCTCTCTTTCTGTAGTGTGGTCCATTTCATGTATTGGTCATCATAGTTACCAATAGGGTAATATTGTTCCTTGACCACATCCACAAAAAAATCCCAAGTGGGTTCGAACCCATATATTCCAGACTCCTGTGTGGATATTTTCTCCCAGTACGTTTCCCACCAATGTTTGACATAGGGGAGAGGCTTAAGGAGTGCGAAGGTGATCTTTTCCCTATTAGAAAAATCGTGAACAGAGAAACAACCTTCTAGCATATTTAACCATTTTCTAGGGAATCTGCATCTATCTGACCTTCAAATATGAGAATAACAAAATTAACTTGTTGTTATCTGCAGGCGTTGAAGGATGTGGGAAAAATTCTCCATCATTTTGTCTCTCTGTCGTGTGAAAGCTTGCTCAAGCAACATATTAATAGAATCTTCTGCTCTATCATCTTTCTTTTCTTCCGCCATGGAGGGTTTCTTGGGAGTGCAAGATCAATTTTCATCAAGAGAGACAAGCTCAAGACCCAACTTGCTATATTCGGACCGCGTCGGGGACATGCACTGAAAATTGATCAAAAGCATTTTGTTTTGATACCACTGATCCGGATTATTTTCGGCACGAAATGAGAGCGGAGATATAATAAATAAATGTACAGAGATATATCAAATATCCAATAATATAACATATATTTATCAGAGATATAATCATGAATACAAAGATACAATAATACATAATTTCTATTAATGAGCGAAATGTACAAAACTGTAGAAATATAGAGTGAAAGACTCACTAGAATGGAGGAAACTTATCTCTGAGAAGAGATGTGAAGGATACGTTCATTCACAATAATATGATTGTTACAATGAGGCTCCAAAGGCCTTTTTAACATAAAGAAAATCCAAAACCCTAACCCCGGAAGATGAAAAACCAACAGTTTTTTGGACCCTGTTTTGGGTAGTTTGGTGTATCAACTTCTCGGGGGTGTAACATTGGTATACAATCTTTGTTTGGGGTGCACGATAGCTCGTTGGAAAGGTATCTATGAGGAGCTTCATTTTGGGGGATCAATCAGAGACTTTATCTATATTTGAGGTGTCATATCACGAAAAAATTTCATTTAGGCCCTCAAAATGGCCCTATAAGTTTAGGACCCGAAAAACTATTAATAATAGCAAATTGTCAATCAATTGTTTTGAGTCAGATGGAATAGGTGGGTGGTCACCAATATCCACGTGGATCACCTTCTATGCATTGCCAAAATACTACTGAAGTTTGAAATCAAAAGTTTGTTGTCTTTCATACGCACCCCCTTGAACCTTGAGAGGCCTAGTTTATATAGGAGCTTAGGAGGTCTAAAAAAAGAAAAAAATTAAATAAGATATATGAGTAAAATATATTTTATAAATAACATTTAAGAAAAAAAATATTTAAAGGACAAAATTGTTTTAAACACTTTTTAATATGATAAATTTGAGATTAAAATAAATTTAAATTAATATAAAATATAAAACACTTTTTTTTCTATATTAATTAGAGATTCACAAATATATATATCATAACTAGTAAAATGAACATCATAGGAAATTTTCCCAAAGGGGTTGGATCCAATGGTGGAAAGCGAGGAGTTTTTCACCGTTGGGCAAAGTTCAATTCTCATGAGGGCTTTACCTAGAGCCATGGGGACACCTTGGGGACACCTTGAGATAGTGGTCAAACGTGTGGTTTCACCCAGAGATACCATATTAAATGGTATCATGACCCATGCACACATAAGTGGATCAAATCCCACTCCCATGTCCTTCAAATTAAAGATTCCCCGAGGTGTAGGACAGTCGGTGATAGAGTGTGTTGTTAAGCCACTCCGTATTGTTAAAGTCACCGGTTCGAAACCTGCGGGGACAAAAAATACAACCATGTTAAGGGTTGGTGTGGCTCGGGCCGGATGTGATCCCCGGGTGATTTTGACAGCTTAAATGCCCCTGAGTCACGATTTCGCAAGCCATAGGTTAATCCTGCAGCCAGCAGGTCCAAACAAATTAACAAACAAAAAAAGAACATCATAAAAAATTTAGATATGTTTTACATCTATTAAATTTTAAAATTGTTTATATATAATACAAACTTTAATCTTAATATAACCCTAACCTTAATGTAATTTAAAATTGTTTATATGTAATACAAACTTTAATCTTAATATAACCCTAACCTTAATGTAATTTAAAATTATTTTAAACATGTAGTAATTATTTTCAAAATTTATAATTTTTTTGTTTCTATTAACATTCACAACATTTAGAAACCACCTCAGTGATAAAGGTAAAATGATATGTGAAAGTGTGATAAATATAAAATAATTGCCAAATTAAAACACACCTATAGTAAAGGAACTCTAACATTATTTTTAACTTTCTACTTGGGCATGCAACATAATCTAACATTATTTTTAACTTTCCACTTGGGAATGCAACATACAGGGAAATAAGTCTCCATACATGCAACATCATTTTTAAGGAAGTCTCCACACAACATTATTTTTAAAGAAGTTTAACACGCAACATTAACATTAAATTTCAAAACACATGCTTGGAGTTGAAAGCTCTCCCCAACGAACCTACACCTAGGAAGCAAACAACGTCCACACTAAAAAAAACTAAATGCAATAAAAAAAAACACTTAAAATCTAAACTTAGTAAAACACTTAAATCTAAAATATTAAAATTTAAAATTTAAAAATATTTTAGATGGAACAACTTTTCAGTACTTTGCTATTTACATTTATTATTTTACTACTCCATGTTTAGGATAGTGTGGAGAAAAAAAGAGTATACTATTAAATTGAAAGATATTTTAAATGAAACAATATCCACTACATTTATTATTATATGAGAGAGAATTTAGATCTAGTTTGCAAAAAAAAATCTCCTATTAAATTTAAATATATTATTTTACTATAAAGTGTTTAGGTTTATTTGAAAAGAAATATACTATTAAATTGTAGGATATCTTAAATAAAACAATCCACTACATTTATTATTCTACTATAGAATGTTTACATTTATTATTCTACTATAGAGTGTTTAAAGCTAGCTTTAAAAAGATGTACTTTTAAATTTAAATATATTATTTTATTATGAAGTGTTTATTATTATACTACTAAGTGTTTAGAGAAAACTTGAAAAAAAACAAAATGCGTTATTAAATATAATATATTAACATATGAAACTTGAAATATACTATTAAATTGTAGGATATCTTAAATAAAACAATCCACTACATTTATTATTCTACTATAGAATGTTTACATTTATTATTCTACTATAGAGTGTTTAAAGCTAGCTTTAAAAAGATGTACTTTTAAATTTAAATATATTATTTTATTATGAAGTGTTTATTATTATACTACTAAGTGTTTAGAGAAAACTTGAAAAAAAACAAAATGCGTTATTAAATATAATATATTAACATATGAAACAACTTTTGTATACCTTTCCGTTATATTTATTATTCTACCCAATGGAACAACCTTTATAACAAGTGTTTAAAGCTATTTTGCAAAAAAAAAAAAATCTATTATTAAATTTAAATATACAATAGATGTAATAATCTAATCTTTGTATATTCTCCATGACATGTATTATTAGTCCATGTCGAAGGCGTAGAGGGGTCCTTCTAGCATTGATAATTAGTTGACTTCATATTAGTTTGTCCTTTGACCACAAATATTTGCATAATATCTACTGTTGGAACTAGGGAACTAAAAACATTGATTTTTATATAATAAAAAATATCATATATGTCATGATCTGATTGGATAACATATTGGAGGTCTTATTGTCGGCCTCACTATTCCCAATGTTTTATATGTTAGCATATCCAAAGTTTTTGATCATATACGGTTTTTTTGAATCATATATTTTCTTATGCATTGCTCAAAGGTGGATTAATGCTAGCATTAGTTTGAATGTGTGTCTTAGTATTTTCTACTAATTTATCCTAAGTTTTGTTAATTATAAATATTTTTGTGTTTGTTGCACTATTGTTATTATTATTATTTTTATTTTTTATTATTATTAAGTACTTAAAGTATGTAAAGAGGTCTCTCACGTGCATTCTTTCTTAAATGTTTACACAGTGCGAGGCCCTTGGACGGTTATGACAGCCTTAAATGTTTACCTAACAGACCTCACAACCTTAAATGTTTACTTAACATGTGTGTTACAATACATTTTCCTTTGGATACAATCTTGTCTGTAGTGAATTTGAGCAGTTAGACATATTCTTTCAGTTTGCAGGGTTGATATCCTACGCCCTTGTTTTCTTCAACTTTGCAAGGTTGGTGTCCTGCATCCGCAATTGGACATGTTGTTCTGTATCACAAGATGCAACAACTATCGTCCCACAAAAATGTGAGAATGTCGTTGGCGGTAGAACTTGGGATTTTATCTACTTCATATGCTATGAAAACTATAATTTCATAGGAAAAATGGACACTAATGGAATCTATATTTTTGGTAAGTCCAATGTCTCCAACCCTGGTGCCTTTAACACAACATATCATGCCTTTGAGACATGATATGTACATCAAAGTGTGACATGAATCTCTGGGAGCATGGTGGATTGATTTACTTCGGTTTTTAAAAGTAAGCATGCTATATAAATGTAATAATATTTAAAGAAGTATTATAAATGCCCTACCTTAATTTTATCACGGCACATTTTTTAATCAAGTTTACCTATAATCTTGGTGTGAATAATTTTTTCAAGGTGTATAGTCTTGGTGCATCATAAATTTTGCATGGAAAAATTTAAAATTTTTTTAGGTGTTTCAGAAATTATTTCATAAATTCATAAATTTTTTCAAGGTGTATAATCTTGCTGTCTCAAAAATCTAGAAAATTTTCATGGTGTATAAACTTAGTGTTTCCGCTTATAATCTTGGTGCCTAAAAAATTTAGAAATTTTTCATGGTGTATAATCTTAGTGTTTCAAAAATTTAAAAGTTTATGGTGTTGGTGTTTCACAAATTATTTCAAAAATTTTAAAAGTTTTTTAGGTGTTGTTTCATAAATTACTTCATAAATTCAAAAAAAAAATCAAGATGTATAATCTTGGTGTTTCAGAAATTTAAAATTTTTTCATGGTGTATAAACTTAATGTTTCCGTGTATAATCTTGGTGCCTCAGAAATTTAGAAAATTTTCATGGTGTATATTCTTAGTGTTTCAAAAATTTAAAAGTTTCAATTACACATTCTATCAAAACAAAATCAAAATTCCAAAATTTCAAATTCACATTTAAAAACATTAAAAATAATATTGAATAAAATTTAAATAATTGTTTATACTATTTTTTAAGTAAAAAGTGTTATAACATTATATAAATTACTATAAATCTTGGTAAAATGTTATAATATACTTATGTTTTTTAAAGTAAGCACTCTATATAAATGTAATAGTATTTAAAGAAGTATTGTAAATGTCCTACCTTGGTTTTTATCAGGGCACATTTTTTAATCAAGTTTACTTCAACATAAATTTAGGAAATTACTGACTGAAATTAATGTATTAATGTAAGTGCATATTTGAATTGTTGAATCTCTATAATCTTGGTGTGAAATAATTTTTTCAGGGTGTATAATCTTGGTGCCTCAGAAATTTAGAAATTTTGCATGGTGTATAATCTTAGTGTTTCAAAAATTTAAAAGTTTTTTAGGTGTTGTTTCATAAATTATTTCATAAATTCATAAAAAATTTAAAGGTGTATAATCTTGGTGTTAGAAATTTTTCATGGTGTGTATAATCTTGGTGCCTCAGAAATTTAGAAATTTGTCATGGTGTATAATCTTAGTGTTTCAAAAATTTTAAAGTTTCAGGTGTTGGTGTTTCAGAAATTATTTCAAAAAATTTTAAAGTTTTTTAGGTGTTGTTTCATAAAATATTTCATAAATTCAAAACAAAATTCAAGATATATAATCTTGGTGCCTCGGAAATTTAGAAATTTTTCATGGTGTATAAATTTAGTGTTTCCTTGTATAATCTTAGTGGTCCAAGGTCGAATTGCAAATGACGGAAGTGTTGTCTGCAAAATGTGTATTACGGAATTGTTGGGTGCAAAATGTATATGACGGAAGTGTTGGTGCAAGATGTATATCACAGAACAAGCTGGACATTAAAAATGAAAAATAGAAATAAATATGAATAATTAATTGAATAAAATTTAACAAAACATTATCACATATTAATAACGAATAAGATATTTAATATTAATATTATAGAATATATATCATTAATTTTACTATATAGTTTATTTATTAATATTAATATAAAATAATATATACAAGTATATATCCATTTTAACTCTAGAGTCAAGAAGGATCAATTTCTAGATACAAACCTTTATTATCATAAACAAAACCAAAATTCCAAAATTTCAAATTTACATATAAAAACATTAAAAATAATATTGAATAAAATTTAAATAATTGTTTATACTATTCTTTAAATAAAAAGTGTTATAGCATTATATAAATTACTATAAATATTGGTACAATGTTATAATATTCTATAAATTACTAAATCTTATGTGAGTCCGTGAACCCACTCACTGTGTCACATCTATTTTATTCTACTATATTTTTATAAGTGCATTTCATTTCATTTAGTGCAATACCTTAATATATATAGTTTTATGTGTATTTATCTTTTTCGTCTTCTATACTTAACCAATTTCTCATTTCTCTTTTCCTTGTACTTTATCTTTTTAGTTATTTAGTAGCTTTTCCGAAAGTTGTGAACCTAGGTATAGTGAAGCTTGCCAGTTCTAGTAGTTCGGGTAGAATTGCAAATGACGGAAGTGTTATCTACAAAATGTGTATCACTGAATTGTTGGGTGCAAAATGTATATGACTGAAGTGTTGGGTGCAAGATGTATATCAAGGAACAAGACGCACATGAAAAATAAAAATAAATATGAATAATTTATTGAATAAAATTTAACAAAACATTATCACATATTAATAAGGAATATGATATTTAATATTAATATTATAGGATATATATCATTAATTTTACTTTATAGTTTATTTATTAATATAAAACAGTATATACAAGTATATATCCATTTTAACTCTACAGTGAAGGAGGATCAATTTCTAAGTACAAACCTTTACTATCATAAACAAAATCAAAATTTCAAATTTACATTTAAAAACATTAAAAATAATATTGAATAAAATTTAAATAATTTTTTATACTATTCTTTAAGTAAAAAGTGTTAAAGCATTATATAAATTATTATAAATCTTGGTACAATGTTATAATATTCTATAAATTATTAAATCTCACGATGGAGCCCTGTCACATCTATTTTATTCTAGTATATTTTTATAAGTGCATTTCATATCCTTTCATGCAATAGTTTAATATATATAGTTTTATGTGTATTTATTTTTTCTGTCTTCTATACTTAACCAATTTCTAGTTTCTTTTTTCCCTATACTTTATCTTTCTCGTTACTTAGTCATTTCCGAAAGTTGTGAACCAGGTATAGTAAAGCTTGCCAGTTCCAGTGGTCCAGAGTCGAATTGAAAATGACAAAATGTGTATCACAAAATTGATGGGTGCAAAATGTATATGACGGAAGTGTTGGGTGCAAGATGTATATCACACGCACGACATGAAAAATCAAAAATAAAAATAAATATGAATAATTGATTGAATAAAATTTAACAAAACATTATCACATATAAATAATGAATACCATATTTAATATTAATATTATAAAATATATATCATTAATTTTATTTTATAGTTTATTTATTAATATTAATATAAAATAGTATATACAAGTATAGATCCATTTTAACTCTAGAGTCAAGAATGATCAATTTTTAGGTACAAACCTTTATTATTATAAACAAAATCAAAATTCCAAAATTACATTTAAAAACATTAAAAATAATATTCAATAAAATTTAAATAATTGTGTGTACTATTATTTAAGTAAAAGTGTTATAACATTATATAAATTACTCTAAATCTTGGTACAATGTTAAAATATACTATAAATTACTAAATCGCATGTTGAGGTGGGTAGGACTCTTGATACATAAGCATGAGTATAAATGTGAACCCACGAGTCCGCCAACCCACTCACAACAAAATGTATATGAAGGAAGTGTTGGGTTTAATATTTATATTATGAAACAAGAGAGACATGAAAAATGAAAAATGAAAAATAAAAATAAATATGAATAATTAATTGAATAAAATTTAACAAAACATTATCACATATTAATAATGAATACGATATTTTATATTAATATTATAGAATAGATATCATTAATTTACTTTATAGTTTATTTATTAATATTAATATAAAATAATATATACAAGTATATATCAATATTAATTCTATAGTCAAGAAGGATCAATTTCTAGTTACAAACCTTTATTATCATAAAAAAAAATTCTAAAATTCCAAATTTACATTTAAAAACATTAAAAATAATATTAAATAAAATTTAACATAACATTATTACATATTAATAATAAATATGATATTGAATATTAATATTATAGAATAGATATCATTAATTTTACTTTATAGTTTATTTATTAATATTAATATAAAACAGGATATACAAGTATATATCCATTTTAACTCTACAGTAGAAGAATCAATTTCTTTATACTATTCTTTAAGTAAAAGGTATCAAACCATTATATAAATTATTATAAATCTTGATAAAATGTTATAATAATATATAAATTACTAAATTTTATGTTGTTGTCGCATGACTATAAATGTGAACCCGTGAGTGCTAATCTAATTGTGTCACATCTATTTTATTCTACTATATTTTTATATGTATATGACGGAATTGTTGGGTGCAAAATGTATATCACAGGAACAAATGGAACATAAAAAATGAAAAATAAATATAAATATAAATAATTAATTGAATAAAATTTAACAAAACATTATCACATATTAATAATGAATACGATATTTAATATTAATATTATAGGATAGATATCATTAATTTTGCTTTATAGTATATTTATTAATATCAATATAAAATAGTATACACAAGTATATATCCATTTTAACTCTAGAGTGTAAATTTCTAATTATAAACATTTATTATCATAAACAAAATCAAAATTTCAAAATTCCAAATTTACATTTAAAAACATTACAAATAATATTGAATAAAATTTAAATAATTGTTTATACTATTTTTTAAGTAAAAAGTGTTATAGCATTATATAAATTACCATAAATCTTGGTACAATATTATAATATTTTATAAATTACTAAATCTCATGTTGTCGTATGTCAATTGTTGAGTGCAAGATGTATATAAAATTTAAATAATTGTTTATACTATTATTTAAGTAAAAAATGTTATAGCATTATATAAATTACTATAAATCTTGGTACAATGTTATAATATTCTATAAATTAATAAATTACTAAATCTCATGTTGTTGTCGGTCATGATGCATAAGCGTGACTATAAATGTGAACCCAAGTCCACCAACCAAGTCCACGAACCGCGTGTTACATCTATTTTATTCTACTAGATTTTTATAAGTATATGACAGAATTGTTGGGTGCAAAATGTGTATGGCCGAAGTGTTGGGTGCAAGATGTATATCATGGAATAGGCGGGACATTAAAAATGAAAAATAAAAATAAATATGAATAATTAATTGAATAACATTTAACAAAACATTATTACATATTAATAATGAATACGATATTTAATATTAATATTATAGGATATATATCATTAATTTTAGTTTATAGTTTATTTATTAATATTAATATAAAATAGTATATACAAGTATATATCTATTTTAACTCTAGAGTCAAGAAGGATCAATTTATAGGTACAAACCTTTATTATCATAAACAAAATCAAAATTACAAAATTCCAAATTTACATTTAAAAACATTAAAAATAATATTGAATAAAATTTAAATAATTGTTTATACTATTGATTAAGTAAAAAGTGTTATAGCATTACTATTCTATAAATTACTAAATCTCATGTTGATGTTGGTTGGACTAGTGATACATAAACATGACTATAAATGTGATAAGTATATGATAGAATTGTTGGGTGCAAGATGTATATGACGGAAATATTGGGTGCAAGATGTATATCAAGAAACAAGAGGACATGAAAAATGAAAAATAAAAATAAATATGAATAATTAATTGAATAAAATTTAACAAAACATTACAACATATTAATAATGAATACAATATTTAATATTAATATTATATGATAGATATCATTAATTTTACTTTATAGTTTATTTATTAATATTAATATAAAATAGTATATACAAGTATATATATATATTTTAACTCTATAGTAAAGAAGGATCATTTTCTAGGTACAAAATTTTATTATCATAAACAAAATCAAAATTCCAAAATTCTAAATTTACATTTAAAAACATTAAAAATAATATTGAATAAAATTTAAATAATTGTTTAAAAAGTGTTATAACATTATTATTCTATAAATTACTAAATCTCATGTTGTTGTCGTCGGACTAGTGATACATAAGCATGACTATAAATGTGAACCTCGGCTAGTCTGTCCGCTCACCTTGTCACATCTATTTTATTCTACTATATTTTTATATGTATATGACAGAATTGTTGGGTGCAAAATGTATATGACAAAAGTGTTAGGTGCAAGATGTATATCACCGAACAAGTGGACATGAAAAATGAAAAATAAAAATAAATAGGGATAATTAATTGAATAAAATTTAACAAAACATTATCACATATTAATAATGAATACTATATTTAATATTAATATTATAAGATAGATATCATTAATTTTAATTTATATTTTATTTATTAATATTAATATAAAATAGTATATAGAAGTATATATCCATTTTAATTGTAGAGTCAAGAAGTATCAATTTCTAGGTACAAACATTTATTATCATAAATAAAATCAAAATTCTAAAATTCCAAATTTACATTTAAAAACATTAAAAATAATATTGAATAAAATTTAAATAATTGTTTATACTATTCTTTAAGTAAAAAGTGTTATAGCATTATATAAATTACTATAACTTTTGGTACAATGTTATAATATTCTATAAATTACTATAACTTTTGGTACAATGTTATAATATTCTATAAATTACTAAATCTCATGTTGTGATACATAAGCATGACTATAAATGTGAACTCGTGAGTCCGCCAACTCACATAATTGTTGGGTGCAAAATGTATATGACGGAAGTGTTGGGTGCAAGATGTATATAAATTATTATAAATCTTGGTACAAAATGTATATGACATAATTGTTGGGTGCAAAATGTATATGACATAAGTATAGGGTGCAAGTGACTACAAATGTGAACCCGCCAGTCCACCACTCACCGTGTCACATCTATTTTATTCTACTATATTTTAATAAATATATGACAGAATTGAAAAATGGAAAATAAAAATAAATATGAATAATTAATTGAATAAAATTTAATAAAACATTATTACATATTAATAATTAATACGATATTTAATATTAATATTATAGGTTAGATCTCATTAATTTTACTTTATAGTTTATTTATTAATATTAATGTAAAATAATATATATAAGTATATATCCATTTTAACTCTAGAGTCAAGAAGGATTATTTTCTAGGTACAAACCTTTATTATCGTAAACAAAATCAAAATTCCAAAATTTCAAATTTACATTTTAAAACATTAAAAATAATATTGAATAAAATTTAAATAATTGTTTATACTATTCTTTAAGTAAAAATTGTTATAGCATTATATAAATTACTATAAATCTTCGTACAATGTTATAATATTCTATAAATTACTAAATCTCATGTTGAGGTCGGTCAGAATCGTGATACATAAGCATGACTATAAATGTGAATCCGTCCACCAACTCGCTCACCGTGTCACATCTATTTTATTCTACTATATATGTTTAAGTGCACTTCATTTCTTTGTGTGCAATAGCTTAATATATATAGTTTTATGTGTATTTATCATCTTATAAAGGTAGGGGTGGAACTTATCTAAAACATGCCATGTTAAAATAATATTTTGATTATCTTCAAAAGAATGGTTCAATAATATTATCTAATCTATTTCTTTTATGATTATTTTCAAAATATGGAAAAGAAATGCATACAAGACAAATGGCTAGCCTTTAAAAAGTTCTAACAATGACATTACTTCATTTGTTTGAGAAGAAGTGGAGACACAAATTTAGTTTTAAAAAAATAGTTATTTCATTTGTTTGACAAGTGGAGACAAAAATTTAATTTCAAAAATTATTCACTAATGTAATTTATTCTATTTGTACACAAGCATGATAATTTATATATCCAAGTTTCTATGGATTTATAAGAACTTTTATCATTAATTTTACTTAAGAAAACCAACTTCATTGTACACAGTTTTTATGGATTTATAATATTTTTTATAATTACTTTTACTTAAGAAAACCAACTCCATTGTACAAACACCTTATAAATTCATTCAATGATGTCCTCCAACTCCATTATACAAACACCTTATAGATTCATTCAATGATGTTCTCTCCAAGACATTTACAATGGATATTATTGACCTTAACTAATTTGTAGAATGTGTGTCACAAGTGATTATGATGTCCTCCAAGTGATGACACATGATTTGAAACTCGGCCTATGGATTCTGGGCCCACTGTGCTTTTGTTATGCCACTTTGATGTTCTTTCAATTTTGTAATATAATTTCAAAAAACCACAAAAAGAAAAATGTGATCCAACAGAGGAAAATAAATTTGAAACAAACAGATGATTAATGTATCAAACAATGCATTAACGCATTCTAAATAAGTTGGTGCACCAACCATTGATCTTAAAATTGGCCTACAATTTTGATCTGGCTAGTAGGTTATAAGAATTCAAGTCTCCATAATATACTCATGGTAAGATTCTACAATCTTCCATCTTCTTGGTTCAAATATCTTCACATTGATTTCTAAGAGTTGTATCCAAGATGATATCACCAAATAATTGTATCAACAATTAAGCTATTCTGGGTACATTAACTTTTAATTTACTTTTAATTAACTCAACAAATTAACTTTTAATTTTTCAGGTAAATTAACTTTTAGGCAGGGAGTATGCTGCCATACAACACTTGGTTTATTAAGAAGTGAAGGAACAATCTATTTGTACTATATTGAAAATTATGAGTTCTAAGCACCTCTTATTAATGTAATAAATGTCTAAGCAAAATGCATAAAAACTATTCAATTTAAAGATATTTTTATGGAACAACTTTTATTTACTTTATAACTTACATTTATTATTCTACTATAAAGTGTTTATAGTTAGTTGTAAAAAAAAAAAAAAAATGTAATATTAAATTTAAAGATATTTTAAATGAAACAACCTCTATAGTATGTATATTTATTATTATACTACGAAGTGTTTAGAGATACTTTAGAGTTAGCAATGTAATAAAGATATTTTAAATGAAACAAATTTTATATACTTTGTCACTATATTTATTACCACAACCACATAAGTGTGGTTGATGAATGTGGATACCCAATCTGTTGTACATCTATTAAATTTTTTTTATATGTGATACAAACCCGATCTTAATATAACCCTAAAGTAATTTTAGATTATTTTAATTATATATTAATTATTTTCAAAATCTATATTTTTTTTTATTATATAGAATTCTTCATTTACACTATTTAGAACCCTAACTCTAATATAACCCTAATCTAATCTTAGATTATTTTAATCATATATTAATTATTTTAAAAATCCACCTTTTGGCTTCTATTAACACCACGAGATACTCCATTGAGCTCCCATTCACACCATTTAGAAACTACCAAAGTGATAAAGATAAAATGATCTACCAAAAAGTGGTAAAGGTAAAATGATTGCCGAGTAAAATCCCATGTGTGATTAAAAGCCTATTAATTATGGTCATTTCCAATAAGTGTACGCCTATGGATTATGGATGTAATAATTAATATAAATTGATATTCACATGTATATATTAATAATATGACGTAGAATTGTTTCCAAATATATTGATTCCAAGTTAAAATAAAATAAAATATGAGTTCTAAATATCCTTAAGTGAAATAATGAATGTTTAAGGAAAATGAATAAAAACTATTAAAATTTAAAGATATTTTAGATGAAAAAGCTTCTATGCACTTTGCTATTTACATTTATTATTTTACTACTCAATGTTTAGAAAAACAAATATACTATTAAATTAAATTGAAAGATATTTTAAATGAAACAATCTATACTTTGTCACTACATTTATTATTCTACTACAAAATTTAGAGCTAGCTTGCAAATAAAGATGTACTATTAATATTAAATATATTATTTTACTATGAAGTGTTTAGGCTAGTTGAAAAAAAGAGTATACTATTAAATTTAAATATACTATTTTACTATGAAGTGTTTAGGCTCGTTGAAATAAAGATGTACTATTAAATTTAAATATATTATTTTATTTTAAAATGTTTAGTGTGATGATCCCATCATTACGACTACAAGTGAAGCAGAAAGTGTAAATTTATTTATTTTTAGGGAAGGAAGGTAATGACGTCACAGATAACCACACAAACTAACGACTAACATGTGCACGCCGATCAAACAACAACGACCCAAGTAACACGAATCCTTAAAGCGGACGAGTAAGAGCAAGATTGCATCAACACTTGGCATGGCACACCCAAGCAACAACAGTCGATCGTCATTGGCCCTTCACCGCGCACATCCAAACAATCCCAACATAGAGACGTTACTTCAATCAACCTTAAATTTCAAGCGCGTAAGGAGAGTGACATACAATCTTAACTCACATTAACAAACTTGAGGCGCAATTATATTTAAGGTCCATGCACGCTAATTAAACAATCATTTAATCACTCAACATCATGTCAATAAGCATTAACTATGATTAATCAATCTTCACAAGTAAAATAAGGAATGACTACAAACTTCTCCATTCTTGGTTAATTACAACCCCCTTTCCATCATTAAGAGAATGAGCATCAATTTACTTGAAAAAATCAACATTGTCCTAAAAATTCCATTTAATTATTATCCTTAACTTAACTGCAAAATTAACCAAAATCCCCTAGGCATCCCATACTTCCTTCCACGCGATTCAGATTCACACGGATTGGATTGATAAGAAATAATAATAAAACAATCATGTCACTTGCCAGAACTTAATTATAGTATTCTGACCATGGTAAAATATGGTATATTAAAATGAGGGAAAAATATTTTAACCTCCAAACTAAGAGTCCGACAACCATAAAAGTAAACCAATCTCAAGTTTATATCCTTAAATAAAATTTTAACCAAAAGTAAATATAATTTCATTAAAACAGAAAATCAAAGATTCCCTTCTTAAGACTGACAGGAACTGGTAATTACAGCAGTATGGTCCACTACTGTGATTAATGTAAAGCTACCAAAAATAGTGAACCAGGGAAGGCGAGGAAGACACCTGACTTACCCATGCCAACATAAATCCATCAAAATCTGGTGAAATCCAGAGATTCTAAATAACAAGAGATTATGAGCGTAGGGTTAATTAGAAAGACTTTAGCTTAGCAATGAATTAAGGCAAGAATCATCAAGAGGTGCATACACATTACCCCTGGGGCAATTCACTGAATCTCCATGATTAGCGTGGTCCTCACAGCGTTGTCGACCAGTGTAAGATCCCACCGTAAATGGGTAAAGGGATGAAAAAGTGTAAAAAGGGGATGTGTTCTCAGTGTCAAGGTAAATTATGGAATTGCCCAATAGTCCCACACCATACCCGTTCCAAAATCAAATTCCCAGGATTCACACAATCGTTTCACCCTTTTAATTAAATACAAAGATGATTAACTCAGCCTTTAAATCCATCTCGACTTGTAGGTGATTAATATCATTGATGTAATGATAAACAAGTTGTCTATGAACACCTGATACACTGGATCGCTGACTGTATATTTTAATTTCGTAGCCACACTATCTATATACATTAAATTGCAGTTACACCCTGTTTATTAAACAAAAATGACATTGTTGTCTAATGATAAAAAATCATTGTGTAATGTGTATCACAACGTAATACCTATAATCATTTTGTAATGTGTATCACAGCGTAATACCTATAATCGTTGTGTAATATAAGGAGATACAAGGTTGTATACTCGGGAGATTCGTTGGGTATTATATAGATATAGGTTCACTAGCTCAAGTGATAATTCTCTCTAACAATAAATATGTCACACATAATTAAAGTTGTTTTCACTAAAATCGCCACAGTCGTCCATCGATCAATAAT
>ML784218.1:73771-89514 GCA_009831015.1 Picea engelmannii | reverse complement strand
TCTGACCTGACAAAGACTTACAAGACCTTTATGAAATACACCTTTGATATGCTGCCTCTTTATCACTAATGGGCTCCTCTATTACTTCACCCTCAACCTGCATATGAAAACTCTGTTTAAAAATTGTGTTGCAAAACTATATTGCATAACTGTGTTGAGAAGAGGGTTCGAACTCTTCTTATATAGGCTGAAGAGGGGAAGATGAGAAGCTCGAAATATTAACCTGATTGCATGCATTAGTCATAACTCATATTCATACTTTAGTTCGAACTTAGAACTAGACTTGATATTGGTTACAACTCATCATTACACTTTAGTTTGAACTTTGGAACTAGACTTGAGATTGGTTACAACTCAACATTACACTTTAGTTGGAACTTAACTAGACTTCAGACTGACATGCTTTAGTTCGAACTTAGAACTAGACTTAAGACTTTAGTTGCAACTCAACATTACACTTTAGTTATAAGATAGAACTCGACTCAAGACTTTAGTTTCAACTGAACATTACACTTTAGTTCTAGACTCAAGACTTTAGTTGCAACTCAACATTACTAAAATAGAAATAGACTCAAGACTTTATTTGCAACTCAACATTACACTTTAGTTATACCATAGACTTGGACTAAAGACTTTAGTTATAACTCAACATTACACTTTAGTTCTAACATAGAACTAGACTCAAGACTTTAGTTACAACTCTTGACAAGGCAATTCAAAATTCTCTTCATGGTGGATAATGTTTACATGTGCCAACGCACTAGATCAATACAATTACATCATTTGCAATATTAGGAATATCATTTGTTTCTAGCTCATAGGAATTTTACATTCAACCTAACTTTTGTTAGATACCTTGACTTTTGCTCATGGCTCACAAGGTTTAACTAGGCTCACAAAGGTTTTATTTTCCCCCTGACTTTTGCACTAGTCTTTCTATGCTCACAGAGGTTGTACGTTCCCCTTGACTTTTTCACTAGACTGTCTATGCTCACAGAGGTTGTACGTTCCCCCTGACTTTTTCATTAGACTCACATAGCATCTTGTTTTCCCTGACTTTTGGTTTGACTCAAAGAGGTTGTCCGTTCCCCCTGGATTTTTTCAATACCTCACAAGACTAGTTGATTCTCCAAATCTCCCTGGCTAGCCTCAGGGTGGCCCATATGGCCTCTCATTGGAGAATGACTTTCGATGCTGCCAAATTTAACAGTCTCGAGAACAGTCAACTGGTGCTCTAGTTGGTGGTTATTCATCGCTTCATGAATCTGATGGGCCTTTCCCATATCTCCCACGGTAGTGGGGCTGACTTCTCTATATGCACTAGTCCTCTCCACAGGGAGTTTGCGCTAGTAGTGTGGCTCCCCACACGATCAACACCCCTTCTTTGGTCCATTACTCCTAGTACCCGAAGTAGAAGATGACAACCCACTCGCATAAAATGTTGGTCTGTTCTGTTGAACACGCCTAAACTGTTGTTGTTGTGGTCGTCGTTGCTGCTGCAGTCGGCGTTGTTGTTGATGTTGTGGTCCCCAATAAGGTGTTCGTTGCTGAGGTGTTGGTCGCCGAGGTGTAGTGAAAGTGGATCCTCTCTAGAAGCCACGATATCCCATCATATGTCTGGTTGGTGTCTGATGCTGCTGTGCACCAGATGACACATGCCATGTTGTTCTTACTAGAGTCCTTCTCTGACCCCCACTGATAAGATCCTCATCTGCTATGAGGGCCTTTTGGTTGACATCGTGCAAGGTCTGAGGCATCAGAATCCTAACCTTTTCACATATGCTTCCATTAAGGCCGAACACAAACCTGTTGACCTTAAGTTTCTCAGTATTAATATGTGGAGCATACCAAAGAAGCTCCATAAAACGAGCCTCGTACTCAGGCACCGTACAACCGCCCTATCATAAGGCGTTGAACTCGTGGAGCTGACGATCAACGAATTCCTCAGAAGGATACCTCTCTTAGAACCGTTCCTCGAACATTTCCCATGGCATGTCACCGATGACCATGTTCAAATGTGGCAGGAGCATCTTCCACCATAGAAGAGTTCTCCCCTTCAGTTGAAACACCACCATGTGGACCTTCTTGCTGGAGGTTGTAACGCGAAGTGTGAAGCACATCGTCTTTCTCTACAATCATGCCTCAACGACACAGCCATCCGCGATACTCGTGGACTCAAGAACTCAACTCTCTCGAGTTCTTGGTGGATGCTAATGGTACTAGCTAAGGCGCATTGTGGACCCTCAAGGGTACAGATGCCCTAGCCTTATCTCAGTACCGACGATGAATAAAGGCCTCTGAAAATGTCTAGAAGGACCTTGTCATCATCTTCATCCCTTATAACAATCGACTCTATCCCAAGGACTTCTTCTTCCCCTTGGGGGTTCGACTTCGAGGGTATGGGAACTTCTGGAGGCGTTGCACCTCCTTCAACGACACCACATTGTGAACCTCTTTGGCGTCCTCTAAATGTGATCACCACATGGACAAGTTAAGGTTTTTAGACGCAAGGGTTAATACTCACGGGTTTACTGCAGAGGAAACCATGGCGATCCACAGTCGTAGGGTTGAACGTCACTTTGATACCATATGTGACAACCCCATCGTTACGACTACATGCAAAGCAGAAGGTGCAATGTTTTTTTTTTTAGGGCAAGAAGGAAACAACGTCATAGATAACCACACAAACTAACGACAAACACATTCATGCCAATCAGACAACAATGACCCAAGTAACATGAATCCTTAAAGTGGACGAGTAAGAGCAACATTGCATCAATACTTGGCACGACGCACCCAAGAAATGACAACCGATCATCATTGGCCCTTCACCGCGCACATCTAGAAAATCCCAGCATAGAGACGTTACTTCAATCAACCTTAAATTTCAAGCGCGTAAGGAGACTGACATATAATCATAACTTACATTAACAAACTTCAGGCGCAATTATATTTAAGGTCCATGTGCACTAATTAAACAATCATTTAATCACTCAACATCATGTCAATAAGCATTAACTATGATTAATCAATCTTCGCAAGTAAAATAAGTAATGACTACAAACTTCTCCATTCTTCGTTAATTACAACACCCTTTCCGTCATTAAGAGAATGAGCATCAGTTTACTTGAAAAAATCAACATTGTCCTAAAAATTTCATTTAATTATTATCCTTAACTTAACTGCAAAATTAACCAAAATCCCCGAGGCATCCCATACTTCTTTCCACCCAATTCAGATTCACACGGATTGTAATGAAAAGAAATAATAATAAAACAATCATGTCACTTGCCAGAACTTAATTATAGTATTCTGACCATGGTAAAAATTGGTATATTAAAATGAGGGAAAAATATTTTAACCTCCAAACTAAGAGGTCGGCAACCATAAAAGTAAACCAATCTCAAGTTTATATCCTTGAATAAAATTTTAACCAAAAGTAAATATAATTTCATTAAAATAGAAAATCAAAGATTCCCTTCCTAAGAATGACAGGAACTGGTAATTACGATAGTATGGTCCACTACTATGATTAATGTAAAGATGCCAAAAATAGCGAACCAGGGAAGGCGAGGAAGACACCTGACTTACGCACGCCAACATAAATCCAGCAAAATCTGGTGAAATCCAGTGATTCTAAATAACAAGAGATTCTGAGCGTAGGGTTAATTAGAAAGAATTTAGCTTAGCAGTGAATTAAGGAAAGAATCATCAAGAGGCATAGACACATTGCCCCTGGGGAAATTCATTGAATCTCCATGATCAGCGTGGTCCTCACAACATTGTCGACCAGTGTAATATCCCACCGTAAATGGGTAAAGGGCTGCAACAGTGTAAAAATGGGATGTGTTCTAAGCGTCAAGGTAAATTCTGGAATTGCCCAACAGTCCCACACCATACCCATTCCAAAATCAAATTCCCAGGATTCACACAATTGTTTCACCCTTTTAATTAAATACGACGATGAGTAACTTAACCTTTAAATCCATCTCGACCTCCAAGTGATTAATATCGCTGCTGTAATGATAAACAGGTTTTCTATGAACACCTGATACACCGGATCACTGACTGTATATTTTAATTTAGCAGCCACACTCTCTATATACATTAAATTTAAGTTACATCGTGTTTATTAAACAATAAATATGACATTGTTGTCTAATGATAAAAAATCGCAATGTAATGTGTATCACAGTGTAATACCTATAATCGTTGTGTAATGTGTATCACAACGTAATACCTATAATCATTGTGTAATATAAGGAGATACAAGGTTCTATACTTGGGAGATTCATTGGGTATTATATAGATATAGGTTCGCTAGCTCAAGTGATAACGTTCTCTAACAATAAATCTGTCACACATAATTAAAGTTGTTGTCACTAAAATCGCCACAGTCGGCCATCGATCAATAATCATTTAGGAAATCGCTGGGTAGACATAAATTCAGAAAGAACCATAACAATGTATGTTGTTGGGCATATTTTAAAGAAATTACAAGAACACCATTAAGGAATATATCGTTGTGCAGAATAACAAGAACACGGTAATACTCTGTGTGTACATTAAGAATTAACATTAACTTCAAAACTGACCTATATCCATGTGCATAGAATCAAGAAGAACAATATCTATATAAAGTTGGGCATAAAGCTATGCCTATCATTCGCTGTGATGTTGAGGTCATCTACAGGTTTAAAAAAAACGCAGTCAACAAAGGCATACACAGTCATTCACAGTGTGTAAAATCGTGGTTAGTTTAGCATAAGAAAAACAGGCAATGCAACAACGAAATATGAAAAACGCAGTCAAGGTAGCAACCAAAATCACAGAGTTAATTGGTAGACCAGATGTGTATAAAAAAAAAAATAGTGAATTCGCCAGGAAATGTATCAACGCAGACTTAAATTGCCAGGATATGTGTTAAAAATGCAGAGATACTTCGCCTGGAGATGCAATAAAATTGCAGAGATCAACGTAGAGGATCATAAGAAGTTCGTTGAGGGAAAGGATAAACAATCATAGAGGTATTCCATCGCAACTAGGCGTAGGACAATCACTCAACCAGGAACAACAAAAGGGGTAGACGGTTGACAGGAACATCCTTCGCTCATCATCCATGCATAGAAAAGAAGGGCATTGAGATCCATAGGTCTATTAACATCGAAGCGACGACTATAGATCAGGCTCCTGACCGACTGCTCAGGCACGGACTGATGAGCTAGGGACGAAGGAAAAAATAAACCTCAATCATCACAATCAATAAACCTCAGGATGGTCAAGGCATGCAGGGATTGAAGGCCATGGGAAATCAATCAACATCAAGATAAGGCTATGGGGAAATTTCAGTCATCAACTAGAACGTTAATATTATCATACTCTTTACCTGATCAAGCATATCGAACTGAAATCATAAATCATACTAACAATCTACCACGCAAAAATAAAGGAAGCGTACCGTTGCCCATTCACCCACTCTGAGTTGATGTCCTGCGCGCTTCGTGCAACTCCCTCTTGCCAACCAATGAGACTTCACTGATACCTCCCAGCCAACGCTAGGGGTACTCTTCTTCCCCCTTAGCCCCCCGAGCTGCAAAGGGGCCATGCACACTAATCAGAGAATCAACTAGCTCCCATCTCACCTCCCAAGGCCAAGCTACCACTCCTTACCAAGCTTGGTATCCCAACTCCCACAAGCTAAGTCAGTCAAGTACAAATTTTTGCAGCGTAACATTATGCATAACAGAAGACCCCCATCATCATTCTCCTCCCTCCAATATATAGAGTTTCAAAGTCCCTTACTTTTCCAAAATCCCAATTTATTTAATGTTTAAAAATTTAATTCATAAAAATCCTCCCCGTACATGTGTCACCCATCTCCTTCATTCCTCCATAAATTAATTTCATTAATTAATTAATTACTCCTATTTCCCTCACTCACCTAAAGGCACTCCTAGAATCGCTCCTAGGTGTCTCCATATCCCCTTACAAGTTTTAATGACTTTCCCCCTTATTGATTTACTAGTTGAGTTTAAATTAGAAAGTTCTTAATGCTAGATACCTTACTAAGTTATACTATTTGCTTGTGCCTTGTGTTTCATCTTTCTTTTTATGTTTCTCTCTTTTTCCTAGTTTCCTAATTATTTTAGATTTCACTCTTTCCCCTTTTTATTTAAACTCAAAAAGGCATGTGCAGAAACTTACCCTTTTTCCCTTTTTTTTTTAATGAATAAATTTTTAATTAGCATAATATAGTAAAACAATTATTTCCCCTTTTTAAATTGTATCCCAAAAGATTTTTATAAATCAATTTAATTTCTTACCCACTTCTTGTCACAAGATTAATGAAGATTATCATTATTATATATATATATATATATATATATATATCTTTCTATTAATTTTTTTTAAATAAATAGATAACATTTTACCACCAATATAATTTAGACCTAGACTTTATTTTCCTAGGCCGGGCGACAATTTATTAGGGGGAAAGTTTTAAATCATCCTTAACATGTTATTCGTCCTAAATCCATCTAGGTTTATCCAATTGTTAAATAACAACACGGCGTGCCCTTTAGGACGCACTAGGTGCTCCAAGGGGGCCACTCACCTCTTTCTGTTTCTCTTGCGCAACGTGCCCTTCAGGACGCACTACGCACTCCAAGGGTGCCACTCGCCTCTTCCATTTTTCTTGCGCGACGTTCCCTTCAGGACGCACCACGTGCTCCAAGGGTGCCACTCACCTCTTGACTGACTTGATAGACATCAAAAACCCCTAGAGTCAATACTCCGCCAGGTGATCTTGTGGGAGACTAAGGGCCTCTAAGGAATAAGGCCCCTGCCTTATTTCCCACCCCTTAGAATCATCGTGAGCGACTGTCGCAGTCTGCCCTCATGACATCGTGGGTCCCCTCAAACTAGGTAATTGTTAACCTATAGTTTGAGCCATGGCGGGAGTGCTAGTAGGTTGTGGCAGGGCTGTTATTCACACCTCTCCCTCAACCTCTCTGGTAGTCGTGCGTGATCCCTCTACTCCACATGTGAGTCTGGTCGGCAAGCTATCGTCAGCCTGCATCATTAATGAATCATGTCAGAAATATATCCAGAATCATATCATCTAATCAGATGCACTAGTATCACATATAAAACAATCAAACCCCAATAGTTCATCCCCGACTCGATCTGGATTCCAAGGGTTTCATCGATGCCTCAACATCCTCGAGGTCCAAATCATGAACACTTAAGAGAACTGAGTCAATAACACATGTCTAAGTCAATATAGTAAAATAAAATATAATCACATCCATAATGCCTCATGGTAGTAATTCAACGATCAATGGTATAATAATATGGCTCACTTCCAAGCAAGTGTCCTCAAAGAATAAGTTCACTCAGTGTGCACAAGAGCGGGATGTTACATTTAGGTTGGTTCCCAAAAAAAGAGAGTGTAGTGTTAAATTAAAAGATATTTTAAATGGAACAATATTTATATAAGTTTTTTATGCTTCCTGCAACTGAGCGGGAATGGGTTTTTTGAATTCGGTAGGTTGGAAGCACACGAGTGATGGTGGAGTATGGGTCATCTTGGTTACAGTATATACCTTTGGCTAGATTGGAGGCTACTTCGACAGTTTTCCCTCACATCCATCTTCTCATTTTCATTTAAATCAGGGTTTGTCCCTCACCCTTATTGATGACATAAACCTCCTATCGAGTTTTTATTTCTATTTATTGTCTTGGACAGTTGGTCCTTTGGGTCTCGGGCTGCCCTTTTCATTTACTTTCTTACTAGGAAACTGAACTAGCGTAAGTTCTCAGTGGTGGTTAGAGTTTAGTGGTTTATAGGTGGACGTTTGTGAGCTACATATTCCTTAATGACCTAGATAAGAACGTCATGGAATTAATGAATGTTGATGATGAGTCTTCCATGAAGGATGTGGGTCTCTTCGATAAGGTTGATAACTTGGAAGGTGGGCCTAAGCCTTTACTCCCTCGCACTTTCACGTCGTCTCCCGCTCCAAGATTCACCAAAACTCATTTTTATTATCTGTCGACTAGCTCCTTGGTTGCTCCGCCTGCAACTATTAACCATAAACATTATACTATTGAGCCACAGTCCCTAAACTTAACTTACGCATGCACTAAAGAAGTATTCTCTTCGGGGAGGTCAAATAAATTCCCACAAGCAGGCTCACCCGAATACTGTTTGGCGAAAGTTGTGGAAGGCGAACAGGAAGGCCAAGGGGCTGGTCTTGGGCTCCGATGTGGGTTTAGAAGAAACTTGAAGGATGGCCCTTTGTGGCTTGGTAGGTAGAATCTCCTATAAATATCTGAGTAAGGGTCCTGTCTCGGAGTGGGTACTAAAACATTGGACTCCTATGTTGGGTTATGAGCCTGAGATCCTCTATCTCACTAAAGGGTGGCTCAAGTTTATGTGTAGAACACCGGAGGATGCGTCTTTGTTATTAAACTCTCAATGGATTTTTGGCGGTAGCAACTTGATGTTGAAAACATGGTGGGTTGCCTTCGATCCGACAACGGAGCATTTTCAATATCACCATTTGTGGGTCCTTCTATTGGGTTTACCTCTGCACCTATGGAACGAAGGGGCCTTACGGGAAATAGGAGACGCTTTAGGTAAGTTCATTTCCTTGGATAACAAGTCTCTTGTTGATTCTACACAGAAGGTGGGTCAAATCCTAGTGGAGATGGATATCCACTGCGGATTACCAGAAACCATTGACATAGAATGGCATGGTCAGAGACACATCCAAAAGTTAGACTGTCTTGGTATCCCATTTCGGTGCAATCTGTGTTGTCAAATGGGCCACCTCCATCGTGACTGTGTTGGTAAAGAAGTTGATGATTTGTTAGATAATACGATGCTATAAAGGGACCCACCTGATTATATGGACGAAGCGTATTCTCTTGGGTGAGAGAACACTCATTATGGAACTGTTCCTTGGCACTAGAAGGAGACTCTATCGAATATCACTAGTAAGTTACAAAGTCTCTGCCCTTCCCTTTATGAAACTTTGTCTCTTTGGGAGAAGAAGGCCTTGGATAATTCACCCTGGTTACATTTTTCAACTTTCTTGGATAACAGACTTTCCAAGGGGGATAAGGACACTTATGTCCCCTGTCAACCGAGTTCTTCAGAGACGACCTTTTCGATTACACACCTTGTTTTAACCCTGGAAAATCTAACCCCCATTTTGGTGGAATCTTCTATTCCCCAGTCTTTTGGTTCATCCCAGGCCTTATCCCTGACACAACCTAATTCTTGGGAGGAGATCATACCCTCTTCTCCTACAAGTATGAACCATTAAAAAACACTTTGGTGGATCTGGGTTATAGAGAATCTGAGGTGGATGATCCCATTCTCAACGTTATTTTAGACTCTCTAATTCGCTTTATTAGAGACTCAAATGATAACATTAAGCTTCCAACTTATTTAGGCAAGTCTATTATATAACCTTTGGTGGGAACTGGAACCTCTACTCCAACTAAATTTCCCAAAGGGGCGGGAAAGGAATTTTCCTGGTCTAGAGGCATTGGTATTGAGCACTCTCCTATAAAGACTATAAGTTTATGTAAAAAATTGGCGAGCCTTACCAAACAGTCTGTTGACACAGTCCTTCCCTCCACTGATAGTGGGGCTCTTAGAGCAATGAAATCCCTGGTATAGGCTAAGTGATGCTTTTAGTCACTTTAAATAATAGAGGGATAAGAGGCACCCTCAAATATGCCTCAGTTTGTAGACTCCTGGATCAAACTCGCCCTAATATCGTCTTCCTATAGGAAACCATGGTTCACTAACAAAAAGCTAGAGATTTCATGCATAATTTTTGCCCCTCTTGGGTATCGACTGTTGTAAATTATGTGGGCAACTCAAGAGGTTTATTGGTTACTTGGGACCCAAATCTATATGAATTGGTTCCATTTATTACAATTTGTGGTATTATGTTAACAGGAAAGTGTGTTATTAACAAGACGGAGATTGCTTTACTAAATGTTTATGGTCCATGTCTGGATCAGAAACAGTTTTGGAGCTCGATGCAGGATAGTGGAATTTTATCCATCAACAACTTGAATATTGCTGATGACTTGAATATTATTATCTCTTCAGATGAGGCATGGGGAGGCACTTTTTCTCTTGGTTTGACCGAGGATTACTTGAGAGATTTATTTCTTTCAAAAACGTTGATAGACGTTAAGCCGATTAAAATGGTTCCAACTTGGAAGAATGGTCGCTTTGGTCAAGAATCCATTGTGAGGCGTCTAGACATGTGTATTGTGTCAGAAGATTTATTAGCTGAGGTGGGATTATCTCGGTCGTGGGTTGAGTATCCCTTTATATCATATCATGCCCTCGTTCTACTCTAATTGGAATTACCACCTATTTACAAGGCTTATACATTCAAACTAAATGCACATTGGATTAATGATAATGATTATGTGGCTTTGATACATAAAATTTGGAAAGACCCTTGTTTCCTCTCAGAAGGGGATAAGAAATGCATATTAGTATGGAAATTAAAGGAATTAAAATGTCAAACTAAACTCTGGTATAAATATTTATGCGCAAATAACAAGGAACATTTGGAGAACCTAGAAACAGATATAAAGGATACGACTGTGAAGTTGGTCGAGGAGTCATCAGATCGCGATGCGGAACTACAACTTTAGGTGCTGGAAAGTAAAAGGAACAAACTTTTACGTGATGCAGAAGAGACTTGGAGACTTCACAGCATGGTGATTTGGGTTAAAAGTGGTGACAATAATACAAAGTATTTCCATAATGTGGCAAGCCACAATAGGAATCAGAAACATGTTTGGGAAATCATGGATGGGAATGGAGTTACCCTTAAATATCAGGGAGAGATAAGGGCAAAAGCAATATCATATTATAAAAAAAATTACAAGACCCCAACAATTGTTAATATCACTGATCAAGTCAAGGTGACCAATGTCTTTCCTAGGATGGTTTATGATGAGGAGACATGCCCTCTATATAGCCTGGTCACTTTGGAGGAATTAAAGTATGTTTTATTTCTTTTTAAAAAATGAAAGAGTCTGGGGCCAGACAACTGAATTCTTCACCTTCTTTTCTGACTTAGTTGGAGAATATCTCCTTGAGATGGTTGAGGATTTGAGGAGGAGAGGAACCATTAATGGGAGCCTAAACTCAACCTTTCTGACTCTTATACCAAAGCCAAACAAACCTCTTACCTTCTATTATTTCCGCCTGATTTCCTTATGCAATCTTTGTTATAAAGTGATATCCAAAATTATTTCAAATCAAATAAAGTCGATCCTTTCAAGATCTCTCTCTGTTGAACAATTGGGTTTCCTTGAGGGTTAAAGGATACAAGATGCAATAGGTACGGCTCATGAGATTATTCATGGCATTAATAAAAAGAATATAAAGTCATTGATTTTGAAACTTGACATGAGGAAAGCCTATGACTGTATTGACTGGGATCACTTAAGATTGACATTAATAACTATGGGTTTCGACATCTAGATGACTAATTGGATCATGGGTTGTGTTGTATGATCTTCCTTTATTATGTTATTCAACGGAGAGGCGACAAACTTCTTCAAAAGTGGCAGGGGTTTACGCCAAGGTTGTCCATTGTCACCATTATTATTCATCTTGGTTATGGAAGGGCTCAATCTTTTAATGAAAAGTAGCTTTCTAGAGGGAAATCTAATAGGTATAAAGGTTTCCAGAATGATTAAAATTGTGCACTTATTGTTTGTGGACAATGTCCTTATTATGATGAAGGTGAATATAAATGAATGGATGGAGGTTGTCCATTCTTCAATTATTATGTAATTTTTTGAGCTTATTGATAAATCTTGCTAAAAATATTTTTCATTACGAAGCTCTATCAAAGTCAAAACTAGCTCCTTTAAAGGAGATTCTACCTTTTTCCTTTATCGAGCTTTCACTCAGCTATTACTTAAATACTGGGGCTTATAAAACTGAAGATTGGAACTGGTTGGTGACAAAAATGGAAAATAAGATTGGGTTGTGGTGCAACAAGTGGCTATCATTGGGTGGTCGTTATGTCTTAGTTAAAGTTTCTCTAGAGAGCCAGCCTGTATACTGGATGTCCTTGGAGTCCATCCCGCGATCAATTTTAAATAAATTTTGAAAGTTGATGTTTTATTTTCTATGGAGCAAAAATAAGAATACTTAGCAGGTTCACTTATGTAGATGGGACATTCTATCCAGACCGAAGAAACTTGTTGGATGGGGATTCAACGTTATTTGTGAATAATTTTTGGAGGGTATTAACTCAATATGTCATATGGCATAAAGTTATAATGGACAAATATTTACATAATACTACTGTGGTCAATTGGTACATGCATACTTCCCATAAACAACATTTTGCGTCTAGAATTTGGAACAACCTCACTAGTAAAATTCATGTGATTCTTCACTGGCAGAGTTGGTGCCTGGGATCGGGACATTTAATTTTTATTGGAAAGGATCAAATCCTTGGTTTGGGCGATAGAACAATATTTTCGGACGTGTTGATAACTCAACTAGAAGAAAAGAGGATAATTGTCCTGGCACAAGCGACAACTCCCCATAATGTCAGTTCTATTTTAGAGGCATGGTTAAGCAGTGAATATCTGGGTCTAGTTGGAATAATAACATCAGAATGGGAATGATATCGTACAAAACTTTGGAGCGCTGGAATTTCTATCCAGGATACAATTGATACTCTTGTTTGGACAAGGGGGGAATCTTCTGGGAACATCACTATTAAAAATGTTTATTGTGCTCTTCTCTAAACCCTAGAGTATCCGATCAGAAGCATTTGTAAGGTGACTATCTGGAAGTGGAACATTCAGTTAAAGATAAAACTATTTATCTGGATGGCAGTGGAAAAAAGGTCTTGACTTGGGACTCTCTCCAAAATAAAGGTTGGGAGGAACCTGGGTATTGCTATCTCTGTAAACTCGATTCTGAATATATTGATCAGTTACTCATTCATTGTACATTAACAAAGGTAGTTTGGGCCAGATTATAAACACTCCTAAATTTAAAAAGGAAATGGAAAGGGGTCTCCATAAATGACTGTTTTACCATCTGGACAAAGGATAAATCAGTTTCCAATGGTCTAGTTGCACTCACTTGTTGGCACATCTGGCTTGAGAGAAACAAAGCTATATTCGAGGAGAGGTCACCTTCAATATCTATTGTGGTATACAAGGTTCTTGGATCTCACTCTTGTCTTCCACACTCACATAAACCTGCCCCCATTAGAGTTTGCACATTCAATCAGCAAGAAGGATATGTCTTTGCTTTCTTTGATAGCACGACTATTTTAGGAGGTAAATGTTGCGGAGTTGGGGGCATCATCAACATACCATAGAAAAATGTGTATAAATGGTATATAAACTGTGGAGAAGGAACCAATACAAAGGAAAAGCTTTGTTAGAATGTGATCGTTTTACCATAGATAATATCACTATTATCACCCAACCATAGGCTGAAGCCAACCTCCGAGCACCATGACCTTGATAGAGAGAAGAATCCTAGTAGAAAACCAATAGCCAAGAAAGGATAATGCACCAAGAAAAAAGTAACCAAATCTGATCAGAGAGTCCAACCCAGAAATATAGAAACAATAGACTTCAGAACCGATGACAACACCTTCTCCAAGACTTGCGCACAAGACTACTAGACTGCAGTGCGCACAAGTGTCTTTATGTGATTTTGAGAAGTGTGTGTAAAGTGAGGACTGGCGCCTTGTATTTATACTGGATCTGTCAGACTTGCCTGGGCCGACTTCTTATTCTGGGTACTAATTAATTTATATTAATTATCTCTCTTAGCCGACATCTCTTCTAGGGTTACATTCACTTCTTTTCTTGCTTCTGGAATATTCTAATCTTGTCAAAGGTCACAATGAAGGTTGATACCTCCCTAAGCTACCATAATATCAACACTCCCTCCTAACTAGGGAGGTATAATTGATAATGGTATTGAGCACAAACATACCATTCAACTGGTATCATCATGAGCACCGTCATTATTATCCAACTGGATAATCTCCATGACAACTGGTACAATGTCAACTGATAGAACACAACTGTGTTTATCCATAGTAGTGCAAAACTACTCAATCTATGACACATAGTCACAAATAGTGGAACATATCCACCACAATAGCATACTTCTACTGTCTTGAGACATACAGTCTCCATAGTAATCATATCAACTAATATCAACCTGCACAGAAACAATGTTATGATATAAACTTAGTCATCTGGGCCATTCTTCCACTCACATCTGTGAGATCTGGAAGAGCATCTACCCTCGGAGTAGAACATCTATGATGGGATAACTGGACTATTTTTCTCAAGCAAGGAAGAATAATTGTCCTGATTTCTGAGCCTGGACCGTTCCCTATCCTGGGTCATTCCTCTGGCACTAAACAAAGTGAAACCTGGAGAAAATGAGTCTACCCTAGGGAAATCCTGTCCTTGATTGTTGAACCTGGACCATTCACCTATCTGGGAAATTCCTCCGGCACTAAACAAAGTGCAACCTAGAGAGAATGAATCTTCCCTAGGGAATGACTGTCTGAAGCATTTCCTAAGGAAATTATTTTCCTGCACCAACCTCCAAAACATACTATTATTCAAAACCTCTCACAACTCTGAGCCTTGAAAGAATGATTGTCTGGCGAGGCGGACCAGTCTTATTGACCACTGCTAAGAGTGATCGTCAAGAAGAGAGACTATCCTAGACCATTCCCCATGTTAACCACAATGGGAAATCACTCTCTATGGTACATCAGCAATCCATCGAACCATTTTCATTACGAAAATGATCGTTCGATCTGGACCATTTTTTGAACTAGAAAATGCTTGGCCGTCAGAAATCTCAAACCACTTTCTGAATTGGAAAGGAACTGCCAAAGCTGGACCATTTTCAAACTTGAAAATGATTTTCCTCAATTCAATTATATGTCAGTGTGTTGGAGTTACTTCACACACACCTAGGATTTATTTTTCCTAAGGTTATTCCTTGTTTATTAGTCATAATTATTCATTATCCAGTCTCTTATATTTTAGAGGAGAATATTCTCTTTCAGTTGACACTTTAGTTTAACTAGTTGAGTTGAGTTTAGATGTTGCATTGGTTTTGTCACCATGCAACATTGGGATCATCACCAACTCACTACTCTTTGTTCAGTCAGTTAACTAAAGACTTGTTGATTAGTTAACTCAACTAGGTGGCAGTTCACTCCCGTAACTGCCTGAGAGACTAGACTAGGTGGCAGTTTACTCTTGTAATTGTTGGTGTGTGTCCAAATCAATCTAGACCACCACTATGGCTCATTAGTTACTCATTTATTCTATATATATTGTAAATTATTCACTCTTTGAGTGTGGAATACGGTTAATGAGAATTCTTCCATTCTTTCTATCTTGCTTCTTCTTTCTCAATTTCTCTCTGCAAATGTGTGTAGTATTTTCTAGCTAGATCTATTTTATGCAGGTTCAACACATTTACATGGTATCAGAGCTAGATTGAATCTAGTGGATTGTACATAGTTTTATTTGCAGGTATAGATCATCAAGAGGCCAGCAAGAAGCAATGGATCATCTCTCTCATCCCACAAAACTCATTCTAAATCCTTTCAATTACTTCGAATGGAAGACAGAGATCTCTCTACTCCTCTGAAGCAAAGGGATTTACAGGGTAA
>ML784218.1:44005-73721 GCA_009831015.1 Picea engelmannii | reverse complement strand
AAGGACTATTCGGCAAGCAGGATGCAATGAGAGTGCATCAACTGGAGAATGAACTCATATCCCTAAGTCCAATTCATTTCAGCAACCTGCAATAATTCTTCACCAAGTTCAAATCCCTCCTCGTTGAACTTAATGCATGTGGATTCATGAAAGAGGAACAACAACTCATCCTTTCAATTCTCTCGAAATTAGGCCCTGAATATTCCGTATTTGTGTCATCTTTTCAAGCATCTAAATTGACTCAGGAAAAATGGAAAATGCCTCCATTGAATGATTTCATTGCAGCATTGACTCAATAGAAAGATAAGTTAGTCCAAATGGGTGCCATCAAGAGTTCCAAGAACCAAGCACTTGCGACTACTAAAGCTCCAAAGAGCAGTGGAAAAGACAAGAAAAAAGGAAAGGGTAAATTTCATGAATCAAAGAAGGAGAGATCCGCACAATCTTCAGATAACTCTTCTGAGCCTAAGGGTAAGAAGAAGAAGGAAATAACACTTTGTAGTTATTGTTCCAAAGGTTTTCATCCCGAATAAAATTGCATGAGGAAGACTATCGATGAGATGGCTAAGCAATTGCAACAACACAATCTCACAGTGCCCGAAAATGCAAAGAAGAAAGATGATAACAGAACGGGAGGGAGAGCATGAGATGGTCATGCTTTAATTGTTGTTGCATCCACTCCACCATCTTGTATCCTTGATTCAAGTGCATCGAACCATATGGATGCATCAAAAGATGAATTTTCCTCCATCAAAGAAAGCACCAGATCCCCAATTTACTTGGGAGATGCCACACCCGCAAAGGTGTGCAGAGAAGGAATTGCTGATCTTGAAGGGGGTTGCTTCACAAATGTGCTTCATGTTCCCTCATTGTCCGCAAATCTTATCTCGATATATCAAATCACTCATTCCGGTTCTGGAAGGAAGGTGGAGTTCACTCCGGACTCCGTAGTGATTACCGACATTTCCACAGGCTCACATCTTGCACATGGAATTACAGATCACAGTTCTCATTTGTATTTCTTCTCCCACTTTGTTCCTAAATCTATTAGCACTGTATTTATGTCACAATATAATGATATCATCAGGTTATGGCATGAAATATTCTTCCATCTAAACTATAATTACTTGCATCAACTCAACAAGGAAAACATGGTAGAAGGATTACCAGCTATTAAATTCACAAGTGGTGTATGTAAAGGATGCATTCTTGGCAAGCATCCATAGAAAACGTTTGACAAAGGGAAGGCACAGAGATATTATTCACTTCTTGGGCTGATTCATAGTGACATCACGTGACCATTCCCGCAGCCTTCAATCAGTAAGGCTCGATATGTACTCACCTTCATAGATGATTTCTCTCGCTTTACTTGGGTATTTTTTTTTAAATTAAAATTGGAAGTATTTGAATGCCTTATAGAATTTAAAGCACTTGCTGAGAATGAGTTTGGGTGTAAGATTAAGATACTTCGTACTGATAATGGGGGGAAGTATGTCAAGAAATATGTGCAGCAAATTTGTATTGATTCAGGTATACAACTACAACACATAGTTCCATATACACCACAACAGAACGGTGTTGCAGAGAGGAAAAACCAGTCCTTAAAAGAGATGGCCAATTGTATGCTACAGTCGAAATCATTAGCTCCCAAGCTATGGGATGAAGCTATTAATTGTTCAGCATACATTTAGAATCAATTCCCTCACAAATCACTCAAAGGAACCACTCCTTTTGAATGTTGGACTGGTAAGAAACCGAAAGTGTCGCACTTTCGTATTTTTGGTTCACGAGCATGGGCTCACATTCCGACAGATAAGAGGAAGGCTTTGGAGCCTCAAAGTGTTGAATGCATATTTTTTGGATATCCTAAAGGTGTTAAAGGATATATATTGTTGGACTCTCACACTTAAAATTTCATTCTAGCTCGAAGTGTGAAGTTTGAAGTTTGAAGAAGAATCACTGCATGATTTTTCAGAGGACCCTGTCGAGGAACCGCTTGTTGTCACTGATGAGGAGGAGTCAGAAAATTCTTCAAGCACTTCAGAGCAGCCATCGGAGAAGAATTTTGGGTCTTATATAGAGGATGAGGAGCAGGTCATGGCTTCTCCAACTCAGTTTCCAACTTGGGCAGATAAAACCCTGTAAGATGCGGGTGAACTAGTCGGTGATCCTGCGGATACGAGAAGGACTAGATCACAGTGTTTTGGGGCTCCTCAAGCCCTAGCTGCCACAAAACCTTTGCTTCCCACACATTTCTATATTTCACTTGGTTCAGATCTAAATTCACACTCTGAGGCTGCTAGAAACTCACTTTGGGAGGCTCCCATGGATGAAGAGTACTCTGCTCTTATGGAAAACAACACATGGGACTTGGTTCCACTTCCGAAAGGAAGAAATCTTGTTCGATGTCGATGGATATATTGAACAAATATTTCTACATATGGTGATATCATCAAGTACAAATCTCGTCTTGTCGCAAAAGGATACTCACAGGTACATGGCATAGACTACACAGAGACATTTGCACCTGTTGCAAAAATGGACTCCATTCGACTAGTTTTGGCCATTGTCGCTTCTCGTCAATGGGAAGTTCATCACATACATTATTCATGAGTTGATCCATGACAGAGTCATTTCACTACAGTACTTCCCCATAGAGAAACAGGTTGTAGACATCTTCACCAAGTCCTTCACTGAAAATAAATTTTCAGAACTGAGAGTTATGCTTGGAGTGGTGGAGACAACTGAGTAGGTCACTTTTGGCCACTCAACATTTTTTTCCTCTTTTTTTGGGGGGTTTTCCCACGAGGTTTTCCCTCTTTCCTCTTTTCGTGAGGATTTCTTTTATGTAATGAGTACCTAAAATGGCCAAGTTGCTGAGACTCAAATTTTTTGTCATTACAATTAGGCTTAAGGGGGGGTGTTGGAGCATAACCCTAACTTACATTAGTTTATACCTAGCTTAGACTCCTAGATCTTGGTTAATACATTCATTTACACTTTATTTCACCTAATTTTTCCACATAGAGAAGAAGGGYGCCTCATCCCTAAATTTTAGGGAAAACTGCTAATTTTAGATCAAGACTCAACTCTCGGTTCTTGATTTTCTCGATTTATTCTTGATTTTCTTGATTTATTCATTATTTATTCCAACTCCCCCATGAAAAAACTCATCTATTATTGGGGAATGCACACCTCCTCTTTGAGTGAGAGATTTATTCCTTAATTAATTATTTTTGTCGTTACTATTATTAGTAAATATTATTTCGGGTCAGTTAAGTGAGTTGGAACTGCTTCTCTTGTCAGTTAAGTGAGCTTAAGTGAGATAATGCGCATCACTTGACTCTTATGGACATTAATGAGTGTGTGACATGTATATTTAGTGTTCTAGGTCTAACTATGTGGTCTCCCTTAGCTTATGACACCTATTTTAGCTATTTCTAGCTTTTTTTTTACTAGAATTTCTATGTTGGAAATTCTATATATTCACCTCCTCTCTTCTTTTTGAGGGACTGTTAAGAAAAAGCTACACCAAATAAATTTTTTGCAGGTACAAAAGATTGAAGACAACAAAAAGATGGATTATTCGACGGAAATACTTCTCACGCCTCATAACTATTTGGAATGGAAGCCAAAGATTCCACTTCTTATTAGATGTAGAGGCTTATACCAAATAACCATGACGATGGAAGTAGAGCCTGATTTTGTTGATGAGAAAATTGACTTTCTCAATAGACAAGATATGGCCATAGGAAGTATCGGCATGTCTGTTTTCCCCAAACTTTTCCATCAAGTATATGAAGAATCACAAGGATTAACTCCAAATGAATTATGGACCAGATTGGAGGTTTTATTTGGGAATAAATAATATTGTGAAGATTTCATGCAAGAGGTCGAACAGATAGAGACAGAAGAGAAGCCATCAGAAGATCAAGCCTCTTATTATGAAGAGTCTTCTACAAACGTTTTTGCAGAAATTAGTATTCCAATAATTGAAGATGATGTCTACTCCATTTCATATTTGTTTTCTAAAATTCATGTGGAATATATATGGCATGCATCTCAGGAGTCACATGCAAACACTTTTGCATGCACCATGCATGCATCTCAGGAGACAAAAAGGGATCCGCACATATCAGACGCTATTCTGATATTTTCTAAGAAAATTTTTTAGAAACAAATTGGATATTTGAATTCCCCTCGGGAAAATATTCAATTTCAAAAAACAAATCGTCCGAAACGGAGTCTGGAAAGTGAAGTTATGATCATTTTAAAATCAACAAAATTTCAGCATTTTTCTGGAAACGGCCGCACGATTTTCAAAATTTCATCCAAAATTTATTTGGATATTATTCATTACAAGAAGATAAAGTGGACACGTGTGGAAATATCAATGATGCATATACTTCATCATATTCGTGCATACATCTACATCTTCAACAAAATATTCAAAGAGCACAAACTTGCACAGTTGTGAGGTCTTCTTGGAGTGAAGGACATGGTTGCTTAGGAACTGGTTTTTGTTCCTTCTCATTTTTTATTTTATGCATTGTAATTTGAGGGGGGTTTTTGTTCCCATGAGGTTTTCCCTCTTTCCTCATTTAGTTCAGTGTATCTTTTGTATTTGGTTACCTAACATGGCCTCATAGCCGGGATCCATTTTTTATTTTCACCATAGTGATGTTCAGGGGGGGTGTTGGAGTTATTTCACACACACCTAGGATTTATTTTTCCTAAGGTTATTCCTTGTTTATTAGTCATAATTAGTTATTATCCAGTCTCCTATATTTTAGAGGAGAATATTATCTTTAAGTTGACACTTCAGTTTGACTAGTTGAGTTGAGTTTAGATGTTGCATTGGTTTTGTCACCATGCAACATTGGGATCATCACCAACTCACTACTCTTTGTTTAGTCAGTTAACTGAAGACTAATTAATTAGTTAACTCAGCTAGGTGGCAGTTCACTCCTGTAACTGCCTGAGAGACTAGACTAGGTGGAAGTTTACTCTTGTAACTGTTGGTGTGTGTCCAAATCAATCTAGGCCACCACTATGGCTCATTAGTTACTCATTTATTCTACATATATTTTAAATTATTCACTCTTTGAGTGTGGAATACGATTAATGATAATTCTTCCATTCTTTCTATCTTGCTTCTTCTTTCTCAATTTCTCTCTGCAAATGTGTGTAGTATTTTCTAGCTAGATTTGTTCTATGCAGGTTCAACACATTTACACAGTGCTCCCTCCCAACCTAGAGAGTCATTTCTTCCCTTTCAGCTAAGGGAGTTATTTCCACGATCCCCAATTTTTCTCAGAAATATGCAAACTTTATTTTGAACAGAGGCTTTGTCAGGATATTTGTTGTTTTCTCATCTGTGGGGATATACTGGAGCTTTAGTTCTCCTTCTTGGAATTTATCTCGAATAAAGTAGTATTTGATATCAATGTGTTTCGACCGTTCATGAAACACTGGGTGTTATGATAGCCTTATACAACTCTGATTGTCACAGTGTATTATGGTCGAATCTGGAACCTGATCAAATAATCTAGACATTAGTTTTCTCATCCATATTTATTCTGTACATGCCTCAAATGTTGCGATATATTCTACTTATGTTGTACTGAGTGTGACATAATTTTGTTTCTTGTTTCCCCAAGATATCATAGCGAAGCCCAAGCTGAAACACATCCCTCAAGTACTCTTTCTGTCATTTGCACTTCTTGTCCAATCTGAATATGTGAATCCATGAAGTTGTATGTCACTGGATGTGGTATATCTTAAACCATAGTTTAGTGTCCCACGAATATTTATTATAACATGCTTTGCAGTTGTCCAATTCTCATGTCTAGGTTCCACCTGGAACTAGCTTAGTGTGTTCACAACAAAGCAAATGTTTGGTCGGGTATTTACCAAATACATTAATTACCCAATCAATTGTCGATATAGTGATGGATCTACTGGATCAGAATCTGAGTATCTTAGTTTTCTTATATCTGTGGCCATAAGAGTGTCCATGGATTTGAAATCCATCATTCTGAAATTCTAAAGAATCTTTATTTCATACTTTCCTTGTCCAAGGAATACTTCACCACACTTCTGCCATACTTCTAGTCCCAAGTAGTAATTCATGAGGCCAAGATCTTTCATGTCAAACTCAGAAGCTAGTTCCTTTTTGCACTGGATGATGAGAGACTATTCACCTGTTAGGAATAGATCGTCGACATATAGCAGTAGAATCACAGGTGCATTGTTCATGACTTTGTAGTAAATATTTGGATCTGCATTACTTTTGGAGAAACCAAGTCTCATTAGATAGTTGTCTATTCTGGCATACCAAGCTCTTGGAGCTTGCTTGAGTCCATATAAATATTTCTTTAGTCTGCAAACATGAGTGTCTCTGGAATGTACTTCAAACCCTTGAGGTTGTTCAATGCATACTTATTCTTTGATTGCTCCATTGAGGAAAGTTTTCTTTACATCCATCTGATGTAAACTCCATCCCATGGAAGCATCAAGAGACATGATATCTCAAATGGAGGTATATCTGGCAACATGAGTGAATGTTTCCTCATAATCTTCTCCCTCCTTCTGGGAGAACCCTCTAGATACAAACCTTGCTTTATATTTAGCCGCGCTTTCATCTACTGCATGTTTTATCTTATATACCCATTTTGAAGTTACCACTGATTTTTCTTTAGGTCTAGGCACAATTTCCCATACATCATTTTTCATGATGGGTTGTTGTTCTTCTATCATGGCTTCTTTCCATTGTTTCTTATGAACTGCCTCTTCAAACGTGGTAGGTTCTTCATCTAGAATCTTTTTCATACATGCCGCATAGCTGGAGAATCTCTTGGGCTTATTACTTTTTCTGAAGGTTCCACTTGGGGCCTTGAGTCTTTCTGCTTCTTGTGGGGTAGCTTCAAGCCAAGATGGTCATTTCTTGGTCTTAGGTATAGTGTCTGGATCAATGGTCTCACATGGTTGCATTGGATGATCAAGTTGTTCCTTTTCTTCATTCTGGTTTTCTGGAAGACATGTGCCTTCTTCAATAGGCTCTTCATATTCTTCTTCTTCTATGATTTCTTCTATGGATTTCTTGAAAGCCAAATTTTCATTGAAGGTCACATCTCTGTTGACTTCAATCTTATGTTGTTCTAGGATATAGATTCTATAAGCCTTGGATGATTCACTCTATCCCATGAATGTTCCCTTCTTTCTTGAGGGTTCTAATTTATTCATTTTGTCCTTGGGAATGTGAAAGTAAACAGGGCATCCAAATATTCTTTAGTTTTCCACATTAGGTTTCTTCCTTGAGAAGGCTTCTTCTGGAGTCATGTCCTTCAATATGCGGTGAGGAATTATGTTCTGAACATATATTGCTATCATGGTTGCTTCTCCCCATAAGAACATAGATAAACCTTGATCATTTAGTAGTGCCTTCACAGTTTCTTCAATAGATATGTTCTTTCTTTCTGCTACACCATTTTGTTGAGGATTATGAGAAACAGTCAGCTCCCTCCTAATCCCTACCGATTTGCAAAAGGAAATGAATTACTTTGATGTGTATTCTCCTCCATTATTTTTTCTCAAGGTCTTGATTTGCTTGTTTATGAGGTTCTCTATCTCTACTTTGAATTCTTGAAACTTTTTGAATACTTCGTCTTTTGTCTTCAAGAGATATAACCAAGTCTTTCTTGAGTAATCATCTATGAATATTATGTAGTAAATAGAACCTCCTAGATATTTTATTGGCATTGGACCAAAAACATATGAATGCATTAGATCTAGAATCTTCTTAGATCTATTGTTGTTGCTTGGAAATGGTTCCTTGATATTCTTTCCGAGAGAACATCCCTTGCAGATTTATTCATGTGTAGACTGTAATTATGGTATTCCTTCAACCATACTTTTGATAAAAAGGAAATTCTTGATAGTTGATATGAGCGTACCTTATGTGCCAAAGTTCATTGGGATTGACTTCATCATGTACAAGAGGTTCTTCATTTTCTTCTAGTAGTCTATATAGATTTCCTTCATGGGTTCCAATAACCCTAGCATTCTCTATGCTAGAGTCTTTGTGCCAAGATAACACTTTTCCATCTACGAAAGCTATTATGTTTCCTGTGTCTTCTAGGAAAGATATGGATACAATATTCTTTTCTAAACTAGGTACATATAAGACATTGCTCAAATGAACATTGTTACCTATTTTCAACTTGACGAAGTCTTGTCCAAATCCTTCAATTGGGTAAGTTCTTTTGTCTCCAAGATCTACCTTGTACGATGTCTTTATTTCATTTAGATTTGAGAGTCTGGCTTGATCTCCCGTCATATGCCTAGAATCTCCACTGTCAATTATCCACATGTCATGTTCAATCGTTCCCGTGAGTGTTGATTAGTGTAGATGACTAGTCTTTTCATTCATGACTTCAATTGACTGGTGATTGGTCACACTTTGATCCAAAACTTCAACCTTGATGTTTTTTCCTTCTGAGAGTGCCAAGAGGTGTGCTAGACTAGGGCGCACTTGAATACCTTATTCTTGAGAGATATGTTCCATCATAAGGTGTTGGATCTGGGTTTTAGGGTTTTTGCAACTGCACCTGCTAGTAACCCTAGCGACAGTGTCTTGGAAGTTGCTCCTACTAATAAACCCTAGCAGAAGTTCTTCAACGAGCTTAGTATCCTAATGGATATGCTTCCTTCCAGTGGTTAGACTGAATGAAGGAGGTGTGGGCCCATAACTTGTTAGAATGTGCTTGTTTTACCATAGACAATATCACTATTGTCACCCAAACATAGGCCAAAGCCACCCTTCGAGCACCTCGACCTTGACAGAGAGAAGAATCCTGGTAGAAACCAATAGCCAAGCAAGGCTAATGCACCAAGCAAGAAGTAACCAAAGATGATCAGAGAGTCCAACCCAGAAAGATAGAAACAATAGACTTCAGAACTGGCGGCAGCACCTTCTCCAAGACTTGGGCACAAGACTGCCAGACTGCGGTGCGCACAAGTGTCTTTCTGTGATTCTGAGAAGTGTATGTAAAGTGAGGACTAGTGCTCTGTATTTATATTGGCTCTAGAAGACTTTCTTGGGCCGACTTCTTATTCTGGGTACTAATTAATTCATATTAATTATCTGTCTTAGCCGACATCTCTTCTAGGGTTACATTCACTTATTTTCTTTCTTCCGGAATATTCTAATCTTGTCAAAGGTCACAATGGAGGTTGATACCTCCCGAAGCTACCATAATATCAACAAGCTTATGGACGTGTGGGCTACACTTACTCTGGCCAACTTGTGGTCTATCCAAAAAATCCAGATTCTGGGGGACTCCAAGGTAATTATAGATTGGTTAAATCAAAAGAGTAATCTCTAGGCAATTGACATTGAAGGATGGAAACAAAAGATCAGGGAGCTGGGAAACTTATTTCGAGATATCATCTTTCGTCATATTTACAGGGATTTCAATAAGGAGGCTGACATTTTATCTAAAAAAGCTCTCGTGGAACCGGAAGACAGATTATCATATTATGACTGGGTAGATGGGGCTGGAGGACCTCATAATCATATAAACATATTTGAAATATCGTCAGGATGAAGTGCATCTAGATTTTTCTTATTGATAGTGGACATCATATGTTTTTGTAATCTGGAAGTATTACTTCTCTCACTGTTTATTTCCTTTTGGATTTTTTAGGATAGTATATTTTGACTAGGTGTGGATGTTTTTTGGTATAAAGTTGAACAAAATGATCCATAGAAAAGGATCTTTGTTGATGTAAAAGCAATTATACTCTAATATAATTTTGAGCGAATTTTCTATTAGAAAAAAAATTATCACTACATTTATTATTCTATTAAGAAGTGTTTAAAGCTATCATGCAAAAACTAAATGTATTATTAAATTTAAATATATTATTTTACTATAAAATATTTAGATTAGTATGAAAAAAAAATGTATTATTAAATCGAAAGATATTTTAAATAGAAAAATTTATGTATACTCTATCATTACATTTATTATTATATTACTAACTATTTAGAGTGAGATTGCAAAAAAAAATAAAAATATGTATTATTAAATATAATATATTATAGATGGAACAACTTCTATATACTTTTCCATTATATACTTTGCCATTACATTTATCAGTATACTAAGAAATAATGCAACAACCTTTATAAAATGTGTACCATACCATACCGTATTGTGCAGGGGAATGTCCTCTCTGCCGGGTATGGATTGATGAAAGGGGGTGAGGTACTAACCCGCTCCCCCGACCAAAGAAGGGGGAGGGCCTTCTCTCGGAAACATGTACTGGGTGAATAAGTTAGGGGAATCAGTGCACCTCACACTGGAACTAAATCATCCGTTCCCTCAGGCCGCACCTTCCGACCAGCAGCAGTATCAGAGCAGAAGATTCAGATCTCTATTGGTTTAACTCAATCAATCTCGTCTGTTGTAAACATGGCTAATAAATCGATATGCTCATCATATGTAACCAAGCATGGCTCAATGTCTTATCATCTGTTGGGAACATGGGAACATAATCCTCATTCGGTGTATTGATAGGGGAACTAAAGAATTACAAATCGAAAGATATTTTAAATAGAAAAATTTATGTATACTCTATCATTACATTTATTATTATATTACTAACTATTTAGAGTGAGATTGCAAAAAAAAATATGTATTATTAAATATAATATATTATAGATGGAACAACTTCTATATACTTTTCCATTATATACTTTGCCATTACATTTATCAGTATATTAAGAAATAATGCAACAACCTTTATAAAATGTGTTTAAAGCTATCTTGCAAAAAAAATATGTATTTTTAAATTTAAATGTATTATAGATGCAACAACCTTTGTATATTCACCATTACATTTATTATTCTACTAAGAAGTGATGGAATGACCCTCTTTACTATATTGAAAATTATGAGCTCTAAGTACTTCTTGGTAGTGTAATAATTGTTTAAAAAAAATGCATAAAATCTATTAAATTTAAATATATTTTTGATGGAATAATTTCTATGTACTTTATAACTTATATTTATTATTCTATTATAAAGTGTTTAGAATTAGTGTGAAAAAAAAAGAGATGTATTATTGAATTTAAAAATATTTTAAATGAAACAATCTCTATACTCTGTCATTACATTTATTATTTTACTACAAAATTGTAACAACTTTGGTTAGATAGTTGTATAGAGTTTATCAAGTATAATTAATTAGATAATTAATTGTCCTAATATGTTTTAGCTAAACAATATTTATTTCTCAATAATAATTATTAATTAATTAATTATTAATTAATTGTTTATATCTGTTAATTGATTCATTAAAGGTTTGTGTAATGAATTAAAGGGGCTTTATAATTTTAATTTATTTAATTAAAGACTTTACATATGCAGGGGGGAATGAAGCATTAAATGAAGGATAAGGTAATAAAGGCATGGGATAAGGTAATAATGGACAAGATAGGGAGTTGGTCGATGGGGGGAGATATGACGGGAGGAGTCCGATGGGAGAGGGCATGATTTTTGGGGGAGGAAGCATTTTGGAGGAGGGCACTGTATTTCTGGTTTGGCATATTTTCTGGTGTTGGGAGTTTGGTTTTGGGGGTTTTTGTGAATCATTGCAGGGGGCACCGGGTTGCTGGGGGTTTTGGGCACGGGGGCCAAGATTCCTTACGGTATCCTATAGCTAGGGATCCGGATAGGCTACTCCTAGCTGGCTGGGTGGTTAGTCAGTTTGGGAAGGGTTTGGTCAAAGTAGCAGGCTGGGCAAGGCAACAGGGAGGACCACTAGATAAGTGAGAGTTTAGCATCAGGAAGAGGTATTTTATTTATGAATTTTCTGAGTTATGTGATGATTATGTAAGTTATTAGCATGTTGTTCGTAAATTTAATTCATGTTGTGGATAAATTAAATTTTTTGTTGAATATTATATGCTTATACGATGATTATTGAATTACTTAAGCATTGAAAGAAATTTATGTTTAATTGTATAAATTTTATTAGGTTTACTTAATTTAGGTTCCTACAAAAATGTCTAGAATTACTTTAGAGTGAGGGATGTAATAAAGATATTTTAAAGACCCGGATGGGGTGACACGTAGCTCCACGACGACAGTTGGAATCGCACTCAGTCTGGGCATAAATGCCGATGGTCGCCACCCACAAGTCTGCATTAACGATAGGGGACGGCCATAGCTGCAGCCATAGGACGGAGGGACTCCTCCCTCGCGCGATCATTTACGCCCACAGCTCACTCGAGATGGGAGGGGTTAAGTGCGGGAAGGTGACCTCGGCTCCTGGTCATTCGATTTTTTATATGCCCGGACAGAGCGGGACTGCACCTGCCTCGGCTCTGCTTCTCGCTTGAATGCTCTGGTGCAGTCCAGCATTCCTCATGCCCCGGCTCTCTGAATTTTCGTTGTATTTTTCTCTGTGTGTAACGAGACAGAGTTGGCTTGCTCGTGCTTTGCACCTGCAACTTCTCTCGTCCTGACTCATCTGCCTTTCCCTACACTCGCTCTGTTCTCTCACCATGGCTCGGAAGAGAGGCATACCTCACCGTGGTGCGGCCTGGGATGCACATAAGGCGCAGCGACGACGGAAAGAGCAATTGGAACGCGCCTTGGCTCTTGCTACCTCCATTCTTTGAACAAAAGCCAGGGCAGAGAAATTGGCGCTACTCGCCACCATTGCTGAGCCGAGAGATGGTTGTAGCCGAGATCTCAAGGCCAACACACCGGGAGACCGCCAGGAAGCTGGCACTAAGGAGGAGTTTCCCCCCTGTATAGTGGTGGAAGACCCATTCATGGAGGACCTGTCGATTGCAGAGAAGACCCGCGCCACTGAGGCGACTCATCGGGAGGAACGCAGACCCATTCTGGCATAGGAAGACGATACCCCCGGCTGCATTGTGGAAGAAATCCCCTGGCCCGGTGACGACAATCTCAGCAGCCATGACATACAGGTGAATGAAGCAGAAACGAAGGGTGCAGAGGTTGATGCGGAGCAGAGGGTGTTCGACGCTGGCCTTGGAGTGGAGGTGGACGTGGATGGTAGCATGCATGGCTCTCTCCTCCGGGACGAGCACTTGGCTCTCGTGTTCGACCTTCGTGGCCACTTGTCTGACCTGGAGCATCGGGCCCTCCTCATGGGCCAGCGTATGGACATGCTCCTCGATGCATTTTCCAATGCTCCAACTCAGCAGAAGTGCCCCCTCTGCGCGCAAGCATTTGCCATCTCGGCTGGGTCTACGTGGCAGACTGGCGAGGACCACAGGTCACCAGGCATCTAGGTTTTTATGCTCTCTTGGTTCCTAGTTTTATTATGTTACTGTTTTATGTGCTTATGGACTATAGACATTTGTCTTGGTTTCCTCCGGGCAGGACATATGCTACTTTATTGTTTGTTTTATCATGCTACTACTACTTTCCCTCCACCTATGCTGGTTTCCGTTAATCGGCAACATTTTTGGTGACATCAGACCTACACTTTTGTATATTTTGTAAAAGTTTTTTGTCTATCTAATATAGCAGGTTCCACTTTTTTATTTAAAAAAAAATAAAAAATAAAGATATTTTAAATGGAACAACTTTTATATAGCACAACCATATAAGTGTTATTTTAATCATATATTAATTATTTTCAAAATCTATCTTTTTGTTTCTATGAACACTTTGATATTTTCATAATTCTTCATTAACCTTCCATTCACGCCATTTAAAACCCTAACTCTAATATAATCTTAGATTATTTTAATTATGTATTAACTATTTTCAAAATCTATTTTTCGCTTCCATTAACACCACATCCTCCATTAAACTTCCATTCACACCATTTAGAAACCACCAAAGTGATAAAGGTAAAGTAAGTCTCCACACATGCAACATTATTTTTAAGGAAATTTCCACAACATTATTTTTAAAGAAGTCTAGCATGCAACATTAGTAGTAATTTTCTAAACACATTCATTGGAGTGACGGCCTGTAAAAAAATGGAGCTGACTGCACCCCACAAAGAACCAACACGTGGGAAGCAAACAACGTCTACAATAAAAATAAAAATAAACTTAAATGTAAAAACATAAAAATAAATAAAAAATAAAAATGTAGAAAAACTAAATGCATTAAAAATCAAACACTTAGTAAAACATTTAAATCTAAAGTGAATCATTGTTATGCTAAATACCTTAATCACTTTTTTTAATGACAAAGTTAAGGCTTGAAATCCTGACCTTTAATTTATTGTGACAAATAAAAATATTCATAACATATGAGATTTTGTCCATAAAAATTTCATGTGTGATTAGAAGCTCATTAATCGTCATCATTTCCAATCCACTTAATAATTATTACAAATTGACATCTACATGTATATATTATTAATCTGACTTAGAAGTTTCTCCAAACATATTGATTTTTGAAGTTAAGATTTTGTTTTTTTTAAATGAATTCTAAATAAATTTTAATGAAATAATGAATGTTTTAGCAAAATGCATAAAAACTATTAAAATTTAAAAATATTTTAGATGGAACAACTTCTATGTACTTTACTATTTACATTTATTATTTTACTACTCAATATTTAAGCTAGTTTGAAAAAAAATATTATTAAATTGAAAAATATTTTAAATGAAACAATCTATAAGTCACTACATTTATTATTCTACTACATAGAATTTAGAGCTAGCTTGCTAAACCATATATACTTTTAAATTTAAATATATTCTTTTATTATGAATTGTTTATGCTAGTTAAAAAAAAAAGTATATTGTTAAATTGTAAGAAATAATCTATATTCGTCCACTACATTTATTATTCTACTATAGAGTGTTTAGAGCTAGCTTGCAAAAAATCAGAAATATTATTAATATTTTATTATGAAATGTTTGGGCTCTTCTTCCCCCCCCCAAAAAAGTGTATTATTATTAAATTAAAAGATATTTTAAATGGAACAATTTTTATATAAGTTGTCACTACATTTATTATTCTAAACATGTGTTGCATGGCATCGTAGTCCCTGCCAGGTTGGAATGGGAATAAATGCACTGCTATGGAGGGACCGAGCAGAGACACGTGGGAAGCAGCTTAAAGTACAGGTGGTATCCATGTAGAGGATGACTCGTGATAGTGTATCACAGGCCAGCCACAAGACATTGGGCTGGTAGATGACTCCCAAGGTTAATATGTGAACGAGCTAGTTTTTTCCTGGGGTGTGTATAGTTCAAACATGGGACATAGAAAACTTATGTCTCAATGACTTGCAATAAAGGTTCCTGGAAAAAAAGACCAAGAATCACACACATTAAACACTCAAATATAATAAACACAATTTCCTGACATCTAACATAGTTGAAGGAAAAAAAATTTAGCATTCCCAAATTAGTTTTCTTTGAAATCTATCAAAAAATAATAATGTCTTGCAATAAAGGTTCCTGGAAAAAAGGACCAGGAATCACACACATTAAACATTCAAATATAATAAACACAATTTCCTGACATCCAACATAGTTGAAGGAAAAACAAATTAGCACTCCCGAATTAGTTTTCTTTGAAATTTATTAAAATTTAATAATGTATGTTACACATTTATGGAATCAGTTCCATATTTATGGAAATTTAAATGCGTTTGTCATATAGACTAGGATTGGGGCTCCCGTGGACCATAAAATAAAGAAGTACAAGAAATAGGTCTGTAGAAAGAAGAAGTGTGTGACGGTAGAGAGGAAAACCTGAAAAGAAGAAGTTGGAAGTTATGAGTCTTTGGTTAGAGATTTATATTTAAAGAGATAGAATAACTGGATTGATAAAGAAAGAAAGATGTGATCATTATAGACTTACTATGAAGTTGATGCGATTTTGTTGTTGTCGTCGACGACCACTGGAATCATGCCAACTGGTTGTTGCCCTTCGTCGATGAGCTTGTCCATTCTCCGTTGGAACCATTCTTCAATGTAGCTTCTCATGGGGGCCACGTTGATTTCATCCCGGATTTCTATGTCGAAAATCTTGTTTTCTAATTTCCTTAGATCCATAGAAATACTATGCAGAGCCTGTTCAATTTCTTCATTGTGTGTCGAATAGTCCACTAGCCAGTTATCGACGTCATTTTCACCATATTGAAGGATGTCGTAAAACGTTTCTAAAGACAACCCCTTTAAAATATCAAGTTGTTCATCGAAGGCTTGTTTGGTCAAGGAAAAGGATTTGAGGATCAAGTTTGGGTATTGAACCTCCTTGGTACTTCCGGCTAAGTCTATTTGGGTCAGGTTTCTAAATAATTATTCTTTCTTTGATATGGCTTGTTCACATGATTCGACAATGAGCTGCAAGTTCTTAACTCTCTTTTGCCAGCATGCTTTTAATTGTTTGATCCACTTTGGGGAGGGGATATCCTCTTGCCTTCTTTTCAGATCCGAGTTGTTGGTGGCATGGTTGGAAAAAGGGGTCACCATCTTTTCATAGAAACGTTCTTCATTTTTTAAATTCATCTGAAATGTTCCTGCAAATCATTTGCCCTCTTTTGAAAGGAAGCTATATTTTGTGATGTTTCCCAAACTTTAGTAATTAGTTGCATTCGTTTCTTGATGTTCTTCTCTACAAAGGATCTACAGGATGTGAGGAGGCTGGAGGATCTTTTTAACTTGGTTGCAGGGGTAGCAGGCACGGTTTTTTCTAAAGGAATGGAAAACACTGGGGTAGCAATGAAAGCCTCCTCCAATTCCTTGATTCGGTCATTCAGTGTCGCATTCTCCACTTCAATTCCTCCAATGGAATCATCAAGAGAATCAATAATTGCGTGGTGAAATCGAGAGATTTGGGATGACTGCATTTTCCTAAAGTTAATCTATGTACAAGATTTCTCTTTCTTATTTGTTACATCTTTCTTTTCGTTGATTAAATTTTTAGATTGGCTGTCAAAAACAATGCTTTGGAATACGAAGGATTCATCTTCGTCAAAAATGTCAGTCTCAACTATTTTCAATGTGGAACTATGATGCATTGTTTCCACGGGAGAATCAAATTTGTGCAACAGGGCATCCACAGAAGTTTCAAGTTGCATGTGCTCACTTTCAATTTTGGGTTCTTTTGCCTGCCCTACAATGTTTTTTCTCTTATTCGTCAAGGGAAGATTGTGAGAACTATCAATTTTTCCATGAGGAGGGTGCTTATCTCCTTCTTTGTTTGAATATTTATGGGTTGTTTTCTTACTAGGGTGAGATGTTGAAGCGATGCTTCATGATGTCATTCTCTTGGGAGTGTTGGTCAGGGACTAGACACTCTTCTCACCAGATCCTTTTCCCTGTTCTTTGTACAATTCAGTTGCGCTTTGCAATGTCTCTACGTCGCAATCGTCAGAAGCAGGAGTGTTGTCGTCATTGTCTCTATCTTTGGCCAGGTGTCTATGGATAAAAAAGTTGTTAAAGCCAACTGATAGTAAATGTTCTCGAAAAATCCCATTAGGGTCGAACCCTTTTAGCCTTTCAGGATATTTTAGGTTCAAGTTCTTGAAATGGCCTGTGAATTCGTCAATCTTGTTGGTGTTTATGCACATGAAGTTCCTGACTTTCCAGGGCAAAGGAATGAACTGTTTTTTTCTCTTGTCATGGAAAAAATGCAACCAGTAGTTGTATTTCCTTGTTATTTTTGTAACAAACATATTGTCTGTGATGTGACATGGAAGAAAAGAAGGATTGATCCAAAAACATCTTTTAATGACTATGGTTGAGTTATTAATTGCATGTGTTAATTAACCATTTATGAAGTTGAACCAAAGAGGATGAATTTAATGAAGAAACATAGCAGCCATAAAACAATATACAGATCTGAACATAAGCATGAAGAACAGTAAACCATAACAAGAGAAGTGATAATGGAGTTCGGGAAGGTTGCCTACGTCTCCGAGCCTTTGTCTCAGTGGGGGAGGCTTCTTTATTAATTTTTAAATTCTTGAAAAGTACAACAAAATTACATCAAATGGATCTCATACTAGTCTCACTGTGTTCTTCTCGACCTCAGAAATCCAACACTACTGATGACACTGAAAACAACAGAGTGTAGCTCCCAGAAATGGCATGCAAAGGTCTCCTCCTCAACACCTTCTGTAATATCCCACGACCGAACCCAAATGTAAATGTAATCCAAGTATATTTAAGCTATTGAGTTCTTTAGACATCATTTTTGTAATACACCTTTCATGGCATGGTGCATGCATATACTGCGCAGTAAAGGGATGCAATGTGCACATTCTGAATACCGTGCGCAGTAACTAAGGTGTGCGCAACCTTAAAGGCAGAGGATACATCGTGCAATAACAAAGTGCACATGATATTAAAGTCAGTGAACCTTTGTGTATATAATATGCGTTATAGGCTGGTGAGCCAGTATTATAAGCCGGAATGCTTATGTCTTGGAATTAGGCCAGCGCGCCTAGATGTAGAGGGCCAATGCGCCTACTTTGTACTTGACTCATGATTAAATAAAATACATCACTGTGCGCAGACCAACCATGATAAAAGAGATGGGGGACTGAACTTCACCAGTTAGGGTAAGGGAGGGCCAAAAGTCAAGGAATATTATATTAATATTTCCTAAAACATAAAGTATGGATAATTAGTTTATCTGAAATTCTAAAGTTGGGGACAAGTGGAAAAAAGTAACTTCCGATATGACAAGTGTCAAGTTGGGGACATGAATTCATATCGTAGGGAAACTTAGCCCAGAGGGGGATTCAGGAGGGAGAAATTACGAGCGGAAAACGGGGGGAAAACCACCATGGGACCATTTTTCTTGACAGAGAGTTCAGAGTGATTCCAAAAACACACTCAGTTATCCAGTGAATGACTCCATGACCATTTTCACTGATACATTCCATTATCATAGAGACAACCATTCCACCTTTCTGAAACCTGTTTTCACGTCCCTTTTCTGTTGGTGTACCTGGTTAGCTTAGATCGGGATTGAAGAATCGGGTTGTCAGGCCCATGAGTAGTTCTCTGGGTGAGAGAATTGTTGTGGATTGATTTCTGTTGGTGCTAGACTACAACTACAATGCTCTGAGATTTCCGATCCAGCCTATTGCTAAAGCCCTGGAAGGGAAGTGAGGCAGCCGAGGGACTGTTGAGCAGAGAAGGGGCACACTTCCTTGGATGGGAAAGGCATGTGGGGGATGAGAGGTTGTAAGTTGTTAGTTGAGTGAGCACTTGAGATGAAATCTTTCTTGTTGTCCATGAGCCTTAGCCTGAATAGGAATCCCTTACCCTGGGTGGAGTTTAGTCCCAACTCGGGGGTGATTCACTATTGAGAGTGATGAACAATGTAGTCTATGGTTGGGAGGTTCGTGGATGGTCTGTAAGCAATTGGTGATAGTCTTTCTAAGATAAGTACCAATTTTATGATATATGGAAATGTTGTTTTGTTATTTACATACCCATGTTATGATTTTATCATATATGTGACTATGTTGCTTGTGTGCTTATGGGTAATTTCCTGTAAATGAGGCATATCGGTAATCACTGTTATTTTAATATAAAATTTGTATGTTACAGAAAGTAATGGCTTGTTTACGTTTAGAAGAAAAGCTTCCGCGAGCGTGATGTATGTATATGTTTTAGTTGCATGCAGTCTAAAGAGCAAATTTAGGTAGCATTGCTTAGTTGACTACTGGGTATGCTACTGTATGTTCCGCAGTAGGGGAATGAAAGATGCTCCCTAGAGTAGCATGTCCCGACCTCTTGGCTGGGGAATGTTAGCGACTAGCTTCAGAGCATGAGTGGTTTCTCTGGAGTAGCGTACCCCGGCCTCAGGTTGGTCAAGGGGTTCGTTACAGTATGGTATCAAAGCCTCAGTTCAACACTAAGCTTGGATGGGCCAGAAGAATTGCAATCGAAGTGAATAGTCACAGAAAAGTAACTTCGAAGTGACCAAAATTAGAGTCATAGAGTGTCCTTGGAAAAAGGTTGGCGTACTGGTGCATGTGGTAAGTTTGGCAGTGCACGAAAAACCGTGGTGTGCCAGTGTGCGCGGAAAATTCTGGCGTCGCGCAGAAGATTATTATGCGTAGATGCACGTGTTGAAATTAACCTTGCACGGTAAGAACACACATAGTAAGGTGCACATGGGGTGCACAAGTATTGCTTAACATAGAGGAGTTTTGTTGTTACATGCATAAGTACGAGTATAAGTTGTTTCGCGGCGGTGTATTCAGTAATATGTGCAGATATTTGAGTGCGAAGGAATATGCTAAACTTGACATGGTGCATGCATAGGATGAAAATGCATGTGGAATATCGGTGTGCAGTATCAAACTGTGTGCAGTGGATATTAGTGCACAACACCAAAATAGTGCGTGTAAGTAGTCGGTACGACGAAGAAGAAATGCACAGTAGATTTAGGTGCGCGTAGAAGCATTTACCTTGTAATATTGCTATTCACGATAATATAAATGAATAGGTCAAGTTAATGCATGTGAAGTTGCTTAGAAGGCGAGGAGTCTGAGTTTAAATTGCATAATAATAAAAGAAAAATAAACACATAACCGCATTGAAGAATTAATTAAAAAAAAATCCGAATTTTAAATTTCTTCCAATTTAGACAGATGAAAATAAAATATAAGATTACAAGAAAAACTCTTATAAAAGAAAACAAGAGTCATAACATCACCAGATAGAAATTGTAATAAAATAGTCTAAAATCCGTTTATGTATTTAAATAATCATATTAATCACAAAATTACAAAAGGTTGATGACAACAGTTAGCCTATTGTAAAAAGGGTCGTTGAAGAACAGACCTATCATCTCTGATACTCTTTACCTCCACTACTGGTTGTTCAAAATTCACTAAGACATGCTTATCTTAGTTGAAGACTTACCTCAGCTTAGAGATCTCCGCCTTTAAAGAGGATTCTAACCAGACCAGTTGATTGTCTCCAACACTTTCGGTCGCTTCAACCATAGATTCCTACTTCTTATGCCGCTTACGCCTTTTCTTCTTAGCAACTGGCTTATTGATGACTAAATCCTTTATAATGGGATTCATCCTGACTTCCAATCACGAGTCTATAACCAGCTCAGTGTGGAATTTAGTTGCTAGAAGATAAGCGAGGACCCTTTCCTCCTTAGTCGCAGGAAAGCCTAGCATGTTGCTCGAATAACCAGTCTCACTCGACTTAGCTTTGTCCATGTATCTCAGGTTGAGGATACTGAAATGTGTCTCTATAGAGAGCAGGAATTTGAGCATCTTGAAGATTACTACGGGTATGGATACGCAGATATTTTCATACTTGAGGAGTAGTAATTATAGAACTCCATTTATGAAGCACAGACAGATTACGTACAAGGAGCGTTGGGTTTCCATGCTCGACCACTCCATTTCGAATGATTATCTTTTGAGTTTGTTACATGGTGGCATTCATCCGACATCACATGATTGCGAAGTACCGAATGAATGAATAAGAGTGATCTGACTAGCCGTCGCCCACTCCACGAGTGGTGGATTTGACATGTTGAGACACGTAATACCGCGTCTTGGAAAAAGTGGTTTCGACAATACCACCTTCTTGTGTGAGTGTATCTCAAAAGGCACTACGCGTCAGCGTTCTCGAGACTTGGGTCTTCTCTAGAATTTTCGTGGTGATAACACCAGGAAACCATGAGTGATAATGTTGATGTGTATGTTGAATTGAAATGGTGCATATTCTCATGAATTGTTGATTGGTTAGTCTGATAAGTTTCGATGGCTGCACTTTTTGCAGAATTAACAACAACTCGATCAGGACAGACCAATGCAGAGTCCATAGGAATGGAAGAGGCACAAGAGAATTATAGTCATCCAAAGAAGAGCATAGGGATGGATGTCCATTTGGGCATGGAAGGAACGAACTCCAACGGACATGGGGAAGAAAGGAATGAAGATATGAATATGGATGAGACCATTAAGAATTTGCAGAAGGATGTACAGAGCCATAAAGCTAATAATGAAAGGCTTATGAAATCCAAGGAGTAGTAGGATGACTTCAACATGAAACTATTAGAAGGTTTGAACTAAATAGAGAAGAAATTAGCTAAGGAGAGTGACTCAAGTAGATCCGAGAGTCACAAATCTTCAGAGGAGAAGAGAGAAGTAAAAAGTGCTAGTAAACATCACCATCATTCCCATAGACATTCCCATAAGAGAGCAGAAAATAGCTCAATCCTATCCCCTGTCAGAAGGTATAAGATATCTGGGGTGGATGAGCTGCGAGGAGAAATGAACAAAATCAAACCTCCTACTTTTGATGGTGAGCACAAGAAGGATGAAGATGTTGAAACATGGTTGCTAGGCATGAGGAAGTATTTTCAATTGCATAATTATTCTTCTCATGTTGAAGGTAGAATCGCTATCTATAAACTCAAAGGAAATGCCTCCATGTGGTGAGATCAACTTGAGCAGGTACAACACATTATAGAGAAAAGTGTTACTTGGAGAGAATTCAAGAAGTATTTTGAGAAGAAGTACTTGACCAAGAGATACTATGACAAGAAAATGAAAGAGCTCTTTGAACTCAATCTTGGAAGTATGACCATAGATGAATATGAGAGAAGGTTTATGGAACTGTTGAAATATGTCTCTTTCATTAAGGATGAGACAGTCAAGATTCAACGATACTTAAGTGGATTGCCATCGTTCATCAGTGAAAAAATACAGTATGATGATCCCAAGAATTTAGAAGATACCATAAGAAGAGATAAATTCTTATATGACCAGCTGAAAGCAAGACCAACTTTCCAAAAGGCTTGGGAAGACAATACGAAATTCAAGATGGATCAAAGAAAGAAGGGAGCTAAGCCACCATTCTTTAGAAATAATCCACAATGGCAGAAAACGCATAAGGAAACTAGAGCGATTGACATAGGGAGTCAAGGGCCAAGACAACCACTTATGCAATGTTGGGGTTGTAAAGGAGACCATAGGTTCAGAGATTGTCCTCATAGAGGTGAAAAATGTAAGGTTGTTCACAATGTACAACGAGCTGAGACAATATAAGACATGGGCATAAATGTGCCAAGGATTTATGCAACCTTGGACAGTAAGCAAGAAGAGTATCAGTCCCACATGATTGAAGTGGAAGGTATGATCACCAACCAAACTCTTGTTATTTTAATTGATTCAAGAGCTATCCATAGTTATATAGACCCAAAGATGGTGGAAAGTTTGCAATTACCAAGAAGTAAGCATGGGAAATCCTGGTTGGTGCAACTGGCTACAAGAGCCAGAAGAAAAGTTAATGAGATGGTTAAGTCCTGCCTTATAAACATGAATGGACTAAATACTAGGGCAGATTTGAACATCTTACCCTTAGGTTCCTATGACTGTTTAATTGGGATGGATTGGTTGGACCCACACCATGCTCTATTGGATTGTCATAACAAAGAATTCACTTGCTTGGATGAATAAGGGAACCAAAAGAAAGTGAAAGGAATTCCTAGGGCAGTGACCATTAGAGAAATTTCAGCATTACAGCTAAAGAAATGTTATAGAAGAGGATGTCAAATATTTGCAAATCATATGGAGGAGACACCTAAAGACAAGGTACCAAATTTGGAGAATTATGCAGTCCTAAAAGAGTTTGAAGATGTATTCAAGGAAGTACCAGGACTACCCCCAAGGAGAGACATTGATTTCTCTATAGATTTGATACCTGGAGCAACGCCAGTATCAAAGACTCCTTACAGGATGAGTACACCCGAATTGAAGGAGTTGCAAATGCATCTTGAAGAACTTTTGAAGAAGGGGTATATATGCCCAAGTGTATCACCTTGGTTTGCCCCATTCATGTTTGTCAAAATTAAATATGGAAAGTTAAGATTGTGCATTGACTTCAGACAATTGAATAAAGTGACTATTAAGAACAAATATCCTCTACCAAGGATTGATGACCTCTTTGATCAATAGAAGGATGCAAGGATATTTTCGAAGATAGATCTCAGATTAGGATACCATCAGGTAAGAATTAAAGAAGAAGATATTAGCAATACCACCTTTAAGACAAGGTATGGTCATTATGAGTTCACGGTGGTACCATTTGGATTGTCAAATGCACCAGTTGTTTTCATGTTCTTAATGAATGGTGTTTTCTGAGAGTATTTGGACAAGTTTGTCATTGTCTTTTTGGATGACATTCTTATATATTCCAAGTCAGAGGAAGAGCATGAACATCATTTGAGGATGGTTTTGCAAGTATTAAGGGAACATCAATTGTATGCCAAATTGAGAAAGTGCTCATTTTATCAGAAACAAATTCATTATTTGGGGCATATCATCTCAGAAGATGGGATAGCAATGGACCCTGAGAAGGTATAAGCCATTAGAGAATGGTCAACACCAAAGAATGTGACAGAGGTCAGATATTTCATGGGCCTTCCAGGTTACTACAGGAGTTTCATTGGAGTATTCGTGAAGATAGCACACCCAATCACTTCCTTGCAAAGGAAAGGTATGAAGTTTCAGTGGACGACAGACTGTGAAAGGAGTTTACAACAATTGAAATGATTATTGACAAGTGCTCCAATACTAAGGATCGCAAACCCAAATGAATATTTCATTGTATGCACATATGCATGTAATGAAGGAATGGGTGGGATCCTCAATCAAAATGGATTTGTGATATGTTATGAATCGAGGAAGTTGAAGGAGCATGAAAGAAACTATGCCACTCATGATTTGGAGTTGGAAGCCATAGTGCATGCCCTAAGGAAATGGAGACATTACCTCATGGGAAAGAGGTTTGAGCTACGAACAGACCACAATGGTTTGAAATATTTATTTGATCATCCAAATCTAAATGCTAGACAAAGCAGATGGTTAGAATTTCTAAGCGAATATGACTTTGATATAAGGCATATCAAAGGGAAAGAAAATAAAGTAGTTGATGCACTCAGCAGGAGGGTGCATGAGCTTCATGCTACAACCATCAACATGTATCATACTAATGTTAAAAGAAAAATTCTAGAGGCTGCAAATACAAATCTGTGGTACAGAGAATTGGTAGCAATGCTACAGTAAGGTAAGACACCACAAATGATGGATAATTATAAGTTGGGAATAGATGGAATACTGCTTCACAAGAACATAATTTTTATACCAAATGTCCAGGACTTGAAACGTATAATTTTGCGTGAGATGCATAATGCTCCTTATGCAGGACACCCTGGATATCAGAAAACCATAACAACAGTCAAGAGCCAATACTTTTGGCCAGGTATGAAGAGAGAAATTGCAGAATACATCGCTAGGTGTATGGAGTGCCAGAAAGTTAAAACAAAGCGTAGGCACCCAGAAGGATTGTTGCAACCTTTGCCCATTCTTGAATGGAAGTGGGAAGTGGTGACAATGGATTTTATTACGGGATTTCCCAGAACAGGCAAGCTACATGATTCGATTATGGTAGTGGTGGACAAGCTTACAAAAGTTGCCCATTTTATTCCACTAAAAACTACTCACAAAGCAGTAGATGTTGTTGATATTTTCATGAAGGAAGTGGCACGATTGCATGGAATTCCTAAAACGATTGTGTCTGACAGAGATCCAAAATTCACCTCGAATTTCTGGAAAGGATTGTTCAAAGGATTTGGAATGAATCTGAACTTTAGTACAACTTATCATCCCGAGTCTGATGGAAAGACAGAAAGAGTGAATAGGGTGATAGAAGATATGTTGAGAATGTATGTGATGGACAAACCATCAAAATGGGAAGACTACCTACACTTGATAGAATTCGCTTATAACAATGGGTATCATGCATCATTGAAAATGAGCCCATTTGAAGCACTTTGCAGTAGAAGGTGCAATTCTCCAGTAAGATGGGATAATCTAGCTAATAGAACAATAGTCGGGCCAGAGTTGCTCAAGGAGATGGAGGACCAAATGTTAAAAATAAAGCAGAATTTGAAAGTTGCCCAAGACAGACAGAAAAGTTATGCTGATAAAAACAGAATCCATAGAGAATTCAAAGTGGGTGATCATGTTTTCCTGAAAGTGAAAGCTAACAAGAGTTCCCTAAAGTTGGGAAGTTGCACCAAGTTAGCAGCCAGATTTTGTGGACCATTTGAAATCCTATAAAGGATTGGTCTCATTGCTTATATGATTGCATTGTCTGCATCTATGTATGTTCATAACGTCTTCCATGTATCATTGCTAAAGAAATATATACCTGATGCTAATCATGTTATGATTGGAATGTTATTTAGGTGGAGCAAGAAGGCACTTTCAAGTGCATCCAGTGCGCATCCTGGATCGAAAAATCAAACAACTCTGGAATCAATCCATAGGGATTATAAACGTCCAACGGACCTGGTACGAACCTGAGGATGCTACTTGGGAGCATGAGGATGCAATGCGGGTAGAGTACCCGCATCTTTTTGAAGAAGTTTGAAAATTTTGTTGTATATGGATACATGATGCACTAAGGACAGTGCATAAATAAGGGGAGGGGATTGTAATATCCCTCGACCGAACCCAAATGTAAATGTAATCCAAGTATATTTAAGCTAGTGAGTTGTTTAGACAGCATTTTTGTAATACAACTTTCATGGCATGGTGTGCGCATATACTGCGCAGTAAAGGGATGTAATGTGCACATTTTGAATACTGCATGCAGTAACTAAGGTGTGCGCAACCTTAAAGACAGAGGATACAATGCGCAGTAACAAAGTGCATGTGATATTAAGGTCAGAGAACCTTTGTGTATATAATATGCGTTATAGGCTGGTGAGCCAGTATTATAAGTCGGAATGCTTATGTCTTGGAATTAGGCCAGCACGCCTAGATGTCAAGGGCTAATGCACCTACTTTGTACTTGACTCATGATTAAATAAAATACTTCATTGCACACAGACCAACCATGATAAAAGATATGGGGGACTGAACTTCACCAGTTAGGGTAAGGGAGGGCCAAAAGTCAAGGAATATTATATTAATATTTCCTAAAACATAAAGTATGGATAATTAGTTTATCCTAAGTTATAAAGTTGGGGACAAGTGGACAAAAGTAACTTCCGATATGAAAAGTGTCAAGTTGAGGACATGCATTCATATCGTGGGGAAACTTAGCCCAGAGGGGGATTTAGGAGGGAGAACTTACGAGCGGAAAACGGGGGGAAACCCACCATGGGACCATTTTTCTTGACAAAGAGTTCAGAGTGATTCCAAAAACACACTTAGTTATCCAGTCAATGAATCCATGACCATTTTCACTGATACATTTCGTTATTCTAGAGACAGCCATTCCACCTTTATGAAACCTGTTTTCCCATCCCTTTTTGGTTGGTGTACCTGGTTAGCTTGGAGAGGGATTGAAGAAGCAGGTTGTCAGGCTCGCGAGCAGTTCTCTAGGTGAGAGAATTGTTGTGTATTGATTTTCGTTGGTGCTAGACTGCAGCTACAACACTCTGAGACTTCTGGTTCGGCCTGTTGCTGAAGCCCTGGAAAGGAAGTGGTGCAGTCGAGGGATTGTTGAGCAGAGAAGGGGCACACTTCCTTAGGTGGGACAGGCATGTGGGGAATGAGAGGATGTAGGTTGTTAGTTGAGTGAGCACCTGAGACAGAGTCTTTCCTGTTGTCCATGAGCCTTAGCCTAGATAGGAATCCCTTACCCTGGGTGGAGTTCAGTCCTAGCTCAGGGGTGATTCACTGTTGAGAGTGATGAACAATGTAGTCTATGGCTGGGAGGTTTGTGGATAGTCTTTAAGTAGTTGGTGATAATATTTCTAAGATAAGTATCAATTGTATGATATATGGATATGTTGTTTTGTTATTTACATACCCATGTTATGATTTTATCATATATGTGACTATGTTGCTTGTGTGCTTATGGGTAATTTCCTGTAAATGAGGCATATCGGTAATCACTGTTATTTTAATATAAAAGTCATATGTTACAGAAAGTAATGGTTTGTTTACGTTTAGATTTAAATCTTCCACGAGCATGTTGTATGTGTATGTTTTAGTTGCATGCAGTCTAAAGAGTAAATTTAGGTGGCATTGCCTAGTTGACTACTGGGTATGCTACTGTATGTTCCGCAGTAAGAGAATGAAAGACATTCCCAAGAGTAGCATGTCCCGACCTCTTGGTCAGGGACTGTTAGCGACTGGCGTCATAGCATGAGTGGTTTCTCTGGAGTGGCATACCTTGGCCTCAGGTTGGTCGAGGGGTTCGTTACAGCTTCCCTGCATAAAAATGGCTTTGGCTTGGCTTTGCTTCAACATAACTCTTATTTGACTGTCCCGATGGCCTCAAGAAGGCCTGGTCTATATATATTTGGAATTTTTTATCATTCCCCAACTTCCTCCCAAAATCTGGGCTCAAAAAGATCCCAATATCTCCCAATAATGGCCAAATTCTTCAATAACAAGTATAAATCAATTAAAAAATCCATACTGTATAGTTAAAAACCCACTCTGTAACCAAAATTCAAATATATCACAAAGGCCATGGGAACATGCGCTAGTATAGGGTCACATGGAAATATAAAGGCCAAGTGACAACCCAAAGGGTTGTGTGTTGGCCCTATCCTCCGAAAGAAATGGTCACATGTCACATTCTGATATGACCACTCCCCATATACGTGCCCAAAACCATGGTCATAGCCCCAAAATGAATGGAGGACTTGAGCTACAAGCATGCACTAGTGGTTAATGGGATGGCGCTTGTTCCCCTTTACACGGTGGCTATGGTTATATGCAAAGGTAAATCCGTGGGCTAGGGCTTAGTCCCAGCCCCTTTTTTCCCTCCTTAACAAACATTCACTTTATTAACAATATAGTGGATTATATTAAATAAGCACTGTTATGGCGTGTTGGCCATTGGACCTCTACCAAAGCACTTTCCTCCCTCCATAGGTCACGAGGTTGAGACCCATGAGCTTCATAAAAAAATTCCATTCAAACTAGTGATGGGGTGCCATGTGGCAACCCATGTCTAGGCCACATGATGCCCTTTCATTGGTTGTCAACTACCACTTGTCAATGTTGCATTGGTCCCTGTCACTGCCCAGTCACCCTACTGCTTGTGATACCACATGTCACTTTGTTGATGTCATCTTGATGACATCAGCAGGAAGTCATGCTGACATCATCATTGACTTTTTCCAGTTGATCTGTTGACTTTTTAACTGTTTGGGGAAAAGATCAGCGTGCGATAACTTTTGCATGCAATGTCTATTTGAGGAAGTAAATATATGGTTATAATCAACACGATGATCCAGTTGCAATGGAATTGGTTTCATCCAATTATGAGAACTTTCATTTTTTAGCCTTTTCTGGACCTGGAAGCCTCCTGAGTCCGATTCTAGATCACACCTCCCCACTAAGGACCTTTTGGTCCCCAAAAGGTTACTGACCAGTTAACAAGCTCAAGATAGGCCACCTCGCTTGTCCTCTGTCTTTGAACTCTGTCTCGTGCACCTGTCTCATCAAGATCAACTATTACATAATCATGACAACTGACAACATATTGTTAGCCTTTTGAACCCTATCACATTTTACTAAAGCAACTATGATCCATGTAGACAACATTACTAATGATAGCATCAAAAACATGACTGCAAATGAGCTGATATACTTGTAATATTTGCACGACATGAGATTATCTTGAAGCAATCTGTGATTGATTTTCCATTCAACAATCATTTCTTATTCTTGC
>ML784217.1:1464311-1476297 GCA_009831015.1 Picea engelmannii | reverse complement strand
ACACTAAGATAGACACATTAATCGACAGTGGATCTCAATCTAATCTAATCTCAGAAGAATTGGTTAAGAAATTGGGATTAAAAACACAAACTCATCATAAGCCTTACACACTTAAATGGATGAGAAATCATCATCAAATGCACTTAAATGGATGAGAAATCATCATCAAATGCACAATCAAATTTGCAATTTCATCTAAGTACGTGGACGAAGTAACTTGTGATGTTGTGTCATTAAGAGAATGTGGAATGATCTTAGGTAGTCCATACTTATTTGATCGTAAGGCAATCTTCTACAGAACAAAGAATCAATATCAATTCACTAAAGCAGGTAATGATTATGTGGTTCATTCTCATCGTGTTAAAGCAAATAAAACACTTCAAACAATGGAACAATTAACAAATGCAATGCAAGTATGCAACAAACCAATAATTGTTTCAAATGAAGTAATTGATCTTAAGCAAGAACAAAATATGGTTGTTGAATGGAAAATCAATCATAAGTTGCTTCAAGATAAGCTCATGTCGTGTAGATATCTAAAGTATATCAGTTCATTTGCGGTCATCTTTTTGATGTTGTCATTAGCAATGTTTTCTACATGGATGATAGTAGGTTCAGTAAGATGTAACAGGGTTCAAATGGCTAACAATATACTGTCAGTTGTCATGATTGTGTTACAGTTAATCTTGATGAGACAGGTGCACATGACAGAGTTTAGAGATAGAGAGCAAGCCGGGTGGCCTATCCCAAGCTTGTTGATTGGTCAGTAACCTTTTGGGGACCAAAAGATCTTATTGTGGGGAGGTGTGATCCGAAATCTGATCCAGAAGCCTGACAACGCTTGAAAAATGCTCAAAAATGAAAGTGTTCAGAATCTAATGTTACCAATGCCATTGCGTCTGTCTCATCTTCCTAATTCCGGCGATATATTTAGTTTGTCAAACGGGCTCCGTATGCGAAAGTTATCACGTTCTGATCGGAAGCCCAAACAAAGAAAAAGTCAAAGGTCAACTGGTCAAAAAGTCAATGCTGATGACATCAGCATGCTGACTATGCAGGAGATGACATGGCAGTCTCTGGTTGATGGTGATTGGGTAGGTTTTCTGACAAGGTAGACATGTGGCAGGGAACTGGACCAGTCAATAACTGACAAGTGGCATTAATCCGTCAAATGGGGAGATGCCACGTGGCCCAGTCATGGGCAGCCACGTGGCACCCAGTCATCAGTTGAAGTGGCATGTTTCAAAAAAAGTTTTAGGGTCCATGGGATTTGACCCCATGACCACCACCAAGCCCAACAACTTAATAAATGGTCCTTTACCATTGCGCCACATTAATTTTTATGTTATGAAACCCACATTATGAAATATATTGCAAAGTATTGAATGGAGAGGGGCCAACGCTTAGCCCTTTGGGATAACACTTGGCCATATGGTCCATATGACCTTGCCAAGAGGGGCGTGCGCCAGGGTTTGGGGGCTAGGCCTGATTTATAACTATAAAGTGGGTTTTTTAACTACTTTTTGGGTTTTAATTATTGTTTAGCCCATTTTTAATGTATTTTTGGGAGTTATTGGGTAGTTTTGGAGCCTAACTTCTTGGAGGAAGTTGGAGATGAGCAACCAACTTCCCAGGTATATAAACAAGGCTTGTTTGAGGCCATGGGGACAGCATTTGGGGGCATTCAGAGCAGAATGATGCTAAAGAGAAGCCAAGCCAAAGCCATTTTGATGCAGAGAAGCTTTTGAGGAGGAGACGCTGTCGGATCATTTCTAGGAGCTCTGAACGTCCGTTTTGTGTGCCGTTTTCTTTGATGGGTTCTAGAGATCTGGACGAACATGACCAAATCAGTATTGTATACATTTGGCATTGCAGTGATGTACTTTTGAGCATTTGAACAGAAATAAAGAAGCCTCTCCCACAGAGAAAAGGCCCGGAGAAGTAGGCAAAGTTATGCTGAACTCTGTTATCAATCTGCGTGTTATGGTTTGCTGTCTTTTATTGCATTTCAGATCTGCACATATGTATATGGCTGTTATAATTCCTCTTCTTTTCTCATTCTTTCACTAAGGTTCTCAAATGGTTAATTAACACATGCAAAATTAAAACTCAACCATAAGTCATTAAAAGATCCCGACAGATCACTTATTAACGGATCCAGGCTTGCCATCTTCTCTTTTGATATATCATTTGCTTCCAAATACTTTGAAATGCTTCAAATTTTCTAGTCTCCCTTTCCATATCTCGTAGGGATACTTATCATTGTTATTTCTAATCATTCCTTTGTTCAGGATATGAATTGTTGTATGCACTGTTTGTGCCCAAAAGATGTCACCCAACTTGGAATATTTCAACATGGTTCTGACCATTTCCTATACTATTTTGTTCTTTCTTTCGACAAATCCATATTGTTGAGGAGTCCTTGTTGCTGATAATTCCCTTTTTATTCCATGTTCGCCACATAATTCCATGAATTCCTTTGATGTAAATTATCCTCCATTATTTGATCTCAAACACTTGATCTTCAACTCTGTCTCCATTTCAACCATCTCTTTGTATATCTTGAAGTGTTTGAAAGCTTTTGACTTCTTGAGAAAGAAAAAATGTTGTCATTCTTGTGTAGTCATCAACCAATAGCATAAAGTACTATTTGTTGGATTACTGAGAGGGGGGGTGGTGAATCAATAATGAACAATTTTATCAATTTTAACCACAGTTTATTTTTCAACAATATTCAGTAGTTTATCTTTAGAATTCCATAGATCATCAACAGTATAATCATAAACAACATCACATCACAATAGATACACAATACACCAGAATTTACGTGGAAAGCCAAATGGTAGAAAACCACATAATGTTTTTCTTATATATTTATCAAAACAAAACATTCAATGGAAGAACCTACTTCTGATTCTCTATCTATAACTGAAAGGAGGATCCAACCCCTAATTCTTAGGCTCTAACCTGAAGGAAGGTACAACTCCCCTATTCTCTAGCTCTAACCAAAAGGAGGCTACAACCCCCTAATTTCTTCGGCTCCAACCGGAACACCACCTATCCTTGCCTCGTCCTGCCTCTGTAAAATATAAATGTAGACCAAGTGTCACTATCAAAAACTCTATCACTGCCACAATTATGTCACTGTCATCATCATTGTCACCGTCATTATCTCTATCACTGTCACTCTATCACTGTCACTGTCTATGTCACTGTCTCATCAACCTCTATCTAATCACCAACCAACTAAACCTATACCATACCATTCATCAAGTGTATACCAATATACATACTATCTCATGCATCAATCTTTAACCAAAAGATGCATCAACAATGAATAGTGAGTCATGAACTGGAGAATCAACCATGTATAACTTGTATCATGTACCACACCGTCAACCATATGCAGATCTATACCATCTCATCAATGAAGCATCTCAAAGAAAAAATGCATGTCCCTTATGCATATATCACCATACAATATGAATATCCCTCAACCATGTATAAGTAACTCAAAGATATGAGTTATAAGAACCATATCATATGTTGTACCAGGCATAAGAGTGCTCCTCACTCATCCAAGAAACCAAGGTATACCATATCCAATTACCAAATAAACCATACCAATAATGCCTAAAGCACTCACCATATAATAGCAACCATCAAAACAAGCATATAACCATACCAAAACTTATGTAGTTGACCTGAACCTGTAACATGCTGACCTGTAGACTTGCTTCAGACTTCAGGGACCTGGTACCAACATTTACTCAATTCTTGAAGTTCCTTGCTAGACAGACATAGGGAAACCTACGAGTGGCTCACTAGAAAGGTATGGACTGACCCATGAGTACCAGCCAAATTAGGGTTTTACTGAAACTGTAATATTCTGCAACTCCAAAAATCTCTCTCTTTTCTTGCACTTTCTCCGCTACCTCAGACTTGTCGTCGCATTCACCAAAAGACCAAAATAGACCATAACAAAATCACTATTTCACAAGATAGATAATCAATTAATAAGTGTGTGAGTGTGTACTTGTGAATGACTCCTTGAGGTGTATTTATACCAATGCTACGTAACTCCCTTCCTTAATTTAGGGATTCTAGGGTTTTCTTGTTACAACAACTTTACTCCTTTGACTAGTTGACTTGTAACTAACTAAGGCTTCTTAACCACTCTTCGGGGCCTCCAACTTCACAAGGAAATATCTCCCTAACCATGAGGATCTATGTGGTGTTCCAATATCACCGAAAATGACACGACGAGTACTATCCATCTATGAGAGTCCTTCCTGCATTTATATTTTCCTTTATGTTCATATTCCTCATTCAACTTTGGGTATTGAAACCATACCATCAGGGCTTCTTCAAGGGTTGACATTAGTGACAACCAAACTATCAACAATCTCCCCCTTTGGAATTGATGGAAAAAATTAGGCATGAAAATACTTATGCATATGCTCATGCTCCCCCTATGACCATCACTCCCCCTATCTACATGCTTCATTGTCTTCATGCCTTGCTCTTATCTCTCCCTCTTTGACATCAATGCAAAAGGGAAATCCTCTTCTAGGGATGCTCCCCCTATCTGCAAGCCTATGTTAATCAATAAATCATTGCACATTACCCCTTCATTGGGGAATATTACATTAGTATTTTTATTTTATTTATGTTGGCTTGGTTCCATTAGTTGTAATTGTAACCCCTAGTCTCCTATATATATACCAAGGAGACCTTTTCATTTGGAATCATCTTGTATTTGTGAATTCATGTGATGTATAAGGAGGTTTCCCCCTCAAATAGGATTATTATATGAATTTATATATTTTTCAAGGTGTGGAGTACTTATTCTGAAGTTTTTATGCTATTTTGGATATTTGGTTCTTAACATTTGGTATCAGAGCTAGACAATCCTCGGGACTGGCTTCTTCAAAACAAGTCTTCTTGGAATTTTCACTACAACATTTTTTCAAGAAGGTTTCGGGATTTGAAATTTATATGGTGTAGAGGATACATATAGAGCTAACTTGGGTCCAACTTTATAATATTGGTTCACTATATTTTTGGAGATACATTCTGTCCAGGTTAAGGTTTTTGACTAGTCCTGAAACTTGTCTGAACTAGGTCTTCTTGGAATTTTTTATCCCAATTTTTTTTGGGTTGGTTTCAAGTTCTGAAACTTTTACAGTACGAAGGTGGAATAGTGAAGTACCTTTTTTTCAAATTTCATCCCTTGCTTCGCTATACTCTTAAAGTTATTCTCTAAGGAAATTAAGGTTTTTGGTTGGTCCAGAATTCAGTCTAAAACAAGTGTTCTTGGGAAAACTGTTATATATGAAGCTACAGACCTCCAAATTGAGTGAGACCTATTCCATTGGTTAGGGTACAAAACAAAGGTTTACTAGTGAAACTTTCAAATTCTAAAGTGAAGACAAGGGCACGAGGCAGGCCATACAAGTTCGCTCTCCTGAAAGGGAAAAAATCAACACATCTTGGGAAAGTTATCATAAAATTATCTTGGAGAATCCAATCTTGGTCTAATATATGGGGTTGGAAAGAAGACACATCAGGATACCTCATGCAAAATTTTTAGACTCAGAAGGGCCAAAATTGTAGAGCTACAACAGAAGAAAGGTCGGCTAGCAGAATAATCCCTAAATAAGGGTTTAAAGGGTGCGTTTTGTTTTTGAAAATTTGCATATCTTTTGACTAAAATATCCAATTGGGGTAATTCAAAAAGTGAAATAAAGTGGGATAAAAGAAGTATAACATAAATTTGAGATAAATTTAGGGATTTTCAGGTACATATTTATTCCTTCATCTTTGAACGTAGGAGTTTTTGTTACTTGTCAGTGCTACAACCCGAGGACAGTGTGGTTCTTCCACATACCTAGAGTATATTGGAAGGCCCATTTCTAATGGTTGCACATTAGACGACACTACTATGGATTTGATCTCCCACATACTTGGAGTATATCGAGAGACCCCCTAGAATCCTGAGACCAACCGAGTAAACCATTTGGTCATCTTTTTGCTATAGTACACTGAGAACAACACTTTGGGAGATCACTCTCTAGTACCTTGGTAGTCATATAGTACGGCTAAGGGCATGGTCAATCCTCCTTAGTTAGTTCCCTGAGATATTGGGTCGAGTACTATGGTTGGACCCTGCACGTATATCAGAGAGTTATAGCACCTGACACTCCCTTATCTGTGAGGACCTCTGCCTAAGCCAATTAGGAATTCCTACCTAGCAGTGATACTTGACCAACATGCCACCAACAAAGAGAACTTCCACACCAAATAATCCTTTAGATAGTCCTACTTGGACTCCTGATGAAGGTGAAGAAATATGCAAGGACATTAATTATTTACAACCAAAGGAAGTAACAAAATATGAACTACAAAGGATGATGGATTCAAATGAAGCTAAGTTGGAAGTGATAATGGATACACAGATGGATGGTTTAAAAGGGGGGATCATGCAAGGGTTGAAAATTTTTCTAATAGAGAGGCCAACTGGAAGTGATAATGTATCCCATGAAATTCATTATGAGGAAAGAAGGAAGATGAATCAAGACTGGAGAAACTTCATCTTTGGGTTGAAGACCAACCACTTTCCTAAGATCGATATGAGGAATTTTTATGGCAAAGATCCAATCACATGGATACTCTAGATGGAGCAGTTATTTGATCTAAATGATCCGCCACACACACAAAAGGTACAAATTACATCTTTATATTTAGAACCCAATCAGTTTATGTCGTATCAATGGATTTGTTCTTGCAAATCACTTGTCACTTAGACAATTTTCATGGAAGAAATGATAGCACACTATGAGGATACAAGGAGCAATACCTTCTTCAACCAATTGATAAATCTCAAGCAAAAGGGTTCAATTGTGGATCACATTGAGAACTTCCAAAGATTGAATATAAAGGTAATGGATATTCTAGATGAGAACTTGATTGATGTTTTCATAGGAACTTTAAATGATAACATTTAACATGAGGTTCATCTTTGGGAACCTAAATAATTGGAGAATGTGTTCATAGTGGTGAGAAATGTTGAAAGTAAAAATATGGCTATGGCTTCTAGAAGGACAAACCCTAACATATATCGAGAGAATAAGGTTCCTTATTTTAAACCTAAAAGGTTGACACCTCAACAATTGGAGGAAAGAAAAGAAAAAGGTTTATGATTTAATTGTGACAACATGTACAGTAAGGGACATAAGTGTGGTGAGAATAAATTATTGTACATAGATTATGAAGAGGAACAAGAACAAGAACAAGAACAAGAACAAGAACAAGAACAATAACAATAACAAGAACAAGAACAAGAACCATATCAAGATGAAGATGCATAAGAGATTTCTTCTCAAGAGATGACTCCCACCATATCATGTCATGCATTGGCTAGAATTAACACTCCAAAAACCCTCAAGATCGAAGGATATATCAAAAAGAAAAAGGTAATAGTGCGAATTGATTCCGGTAGTACTCATAATTTCATTCACTGTGAAATAGCCAAAGCTCTCAATTGCTTTATATATCCAGTGCCAGAGTTTCAAGTAATGATTGCAAATGGAGGAACTATCAATTTCTCAGGAAAATTCCATAAGATCAATCTTACTATGGGGGAATATGTAATGAATAGTCCAATGATTTCTATACCCATGGGTGGTGTTGATTTCATACTAGAATTCCAATGGTTACAATCATTGGGAACAATGGCTTTTAATTTTCAAGAACTTTTTCTGAAATTTTCATTGGAAGGAAAGGAATTTGAGTTAAGGGGTATCATATGGAAACCCAATAAGGTGGTAAGCTCTATTGGCATGAAAAAATTATTGAAAAAGGGGCATCAGGGTGTAATTGTACAACTATGCTCACTATATGTTCAAACATCTAAGCCATATATTCCCATAGATCTCCAATGGATCATTGATAAGCATTCCAAAGTATTTGAAGAAATTCCTAGAGGTCATCCACCCACTCACGATCATGTTCATGCTATTCACTTAATTCATGGGAGTGTTCCTCCTAACATTAGGCCTTACATATACCCTTATGCCCAGAAGAGTGAAATTGAGTGTATGGTTAAATAAATGTTAGAGATTGGAATTATTAGACCTAGCAAAAGTTCTTACTATGCACCAATGGTAGTGGCACTCAAGAAAGAGGGATCATGGTGTATGTGCCCATATTATAGAGAGATCAACAAGTTCACCATTAAAGATAAGTTTCCCATTCCTGTCATTGATGAATTTTTAGATGAACTACATGGAGAAATATACTTCACAAAGTTGGATATCCATTCAGGGTATCATCAGATTAGAATGAAGGAAACAAATATCCAAAAAACATCATTCAGAAATCATGAAGGCCATTATTAATTTTTGGTCATTCCTTTTGGCCTTACGAATGCACCTTCCACATTCCAAGGGTTGATGAATTTCATTTTCAAACCCTTCCTTCGAAAATTTGTGTTAGTATTTTTGATGATATACTAATCTATAGCAAGTCTTGGGAAGATCATGTTTGACATGTTGACATGGTGCTACAACTACTAAAGGAGAAACAACTATATGCTAAACCATCCAAATATTTATTTTGGGGTGAAGGAGGTAGAGTATTTGGTTCATATTGTATCTCATGAAGGTGTCAAGGTAGACCCTAACAAGATTAAAGCCATGATGCACTGGCCGATTCCCAAAACATTAAAGAATATTAGAGGATTTTTGGATTTGATAGGTTACCACCACAAGCTTGTTCGGAACTATGGAAGAATAGTAGCACCTTTAAGAGAGAGGTATCCTTCCAGAAGGTTGATATTGGTAAATGAAGACTGTGTATGTAAATAAAACTACTCTATTGCTAATCTATGCTAACCTATCCTAGCTAGGAGCACGCTAAAGTAACTGGTGAGTTATAATGCAACCAAAACTTTACACAACTTTTATATAGTTAGTTGTAACAAAAGAGGAAGATTGGAGACAATCGCATACATATGTGTATAGTCAGATTAGTCTAGATCACAAAAAAATATTACTATAATAACCCACAAATCTCAAGGCATTGAAATATTCAAATAAATGTCAATAACTACAGAATGACAAGGAATGTATAAGAATTAGTCTACAACAAACAAAGCATTCTTATAGTCCATAGAAACAACAATTATCTTCACTTGAAGTAGTTCAAAGCTTAGATCAATTTCTACACAGAATTCCTTCTATAACATGTTGGCCCCGAGGGCTTCTCAATATTCATTAACATTGTATAATTTCTCAAAAAGTTCCTGGGTCTATACAATGCTTGAAAATCCGAAAAAAAAAGTCATGCTCAAAGGAGGCTCTATTTTATTTTATACAAAAATTAGTAACTCCTAATTGTCTTTTCACCTTCTTCTTGAAGAGATCGTTAAAAAAACTATTCATATTCTCTTTCCTCATGACAAGTGGCATAAAGGATGAAATTTGAAGTGGTTAGGAAAAGGATGAAAGAAAAAATAGTTATTTTTTCCTTTCCCTATGAACTTTTTCTTTAGAGATATGTCGTCCAAACTTCCAACTGATCGTATAGGGACTCAATTCTCTTGTATGTTAGTTGTTCTAGTGTTGCATCATTCATGGTGATGCTGTCATCAAGGGCGCTCATGTCCTTTTCTAATTTTTTCATAAAATCTTGTATCATAGTTTGAATCTTTACTGGCTAAAGCAGATGTTGATCAATGAGATTAGTGGATACAAAGGTTGTTGCTTCGACTATCTGTTTCCTTTGTCTTGTGCTTTCTTGGAATTCGTTCACCAATTCTTCTATGACCAAATTCTTCCTGAGTTCATCTAATATTGGAAGAAGACCATTCCTTATCAATTCCTGGGCAACTTTGTGAGTCCTTGAACATATTTCCATTTCCTTGCTTACCTCTTTATCTTCCCTTTGACCTATCTAATGGAAATTCTCTAATGCATACAAATCTATCTTTCTTGATGATTTTGATGGTTTTTAGAGCTCAGAAGGTGCATATGGATTCTCCGATATCCATGTATCAATGTCAGTTATACCTTCACGGATAGTGTTGCATTGTGTCAACTTCCTTTGTATTCGGTTGTTTTGGTCAATGACTATTACAACCGCATTTTGGAAGAGTTTTAGATTGGCATACATGTCAATGATGGCATCTTCCAAATCATTCCTAACTCTTTCTGCATTGGCCTTAAAGCTGAGAAGACTTCTTTCATCGATATTTACTTGTTGAAGTATTTTTTCAAGTTCCTTGATCCTTGCCTCTTTCTCTTGATTCTACTGGCATAGCATTTGTACATTATCTATGGTTGCATCCATGAATGCAGAATCGGCCTTACATGTAGCCACATGGTCTTCTTTGACATCTCCTATAATAGGGACTTGAGTAACCACTGATATGGGTACTCCTTCTATCACTGGCACTTTTTTAACTCTTTCTTCCATAATTCTACCAGTTTTACTATCGTATGTGAAGCTTCTCATATCCAACACTTCTATTGGTCGAAAAGGATCCTGGGGTCCGAGGCCTAAACCATTCCTTGTTGTTTCTACTCTTGTACCTACATCGGACGTTCCTAGGATATCCAAGTCCAACGGGTGTGCATCACCTTCTCTGTTCTCCATAATTTTCCTATGTCTTTCTTGTTCAACAACTTTATCCGTTGCTTCTTTTCCTTCCTTCTCTGATAATTTTGTTGCTACTCTTACTACTTCTTATAACTACTTTTCTTTTTCCGCAGCATCTTTTTCCCCAGCATCAGCTTTAGTTTCATTTTCTTCCTTGGCCTTTGCTTTGTCGGCTTCTAATTTTTATTTCTTTTTAGATTCGTTCCTCCTTTTCAACACCTTCTCTTTTTCCCTTCTCTTTTTATTTGCTAGTGCTTCTTCCTCCTCTTCTGTGGAACCTGAATGAGTTGAGACAAATATGGGAGAAGATCTCTCATCTTCATCTCACTCTACATCTTTTTTGGCCACCTCTCTTGCAGCTTCTTCATCTGCAATCCTTCCTTTTGGCTGGCCACGCCTGTTGAATATAACTTCGTCGTAAGTTCTATAGTTTTGATGCACCTCTTATTCTTCCCAAAACTCAGTGGTCTACTCATATAGGAGTCTCATTCTATTGAAGTTCTCTTTGACAATTTTCTTAGGGTCATTCCTCCTAAATATTTCCTCTCCAAAGTGGTAGGAAAGTGATACATCCACTTCCATTTGAGCTTGCCTGGTGTTTTCAAAGAAATAGTTGCCAATGTAAAGAGGTAGTAGAGGCCAAATTGCTTTCTTTGATCTGTATAGAATTCCTTCGACCACATGTATGATATTATGATATGCCACTTCTTGAAGTACAAGTTTGTCAGGAATGAATCGAGGGAGTAAGTGGGGTGGTTTCATCACACCATATATTCTTATATAGGTACCATGCTCCATTAAATACTAGTCCCCAATACTTCTTATGACTTCTATGGCCTTGTTTGTCGTACAAGGTGGGGAAGTGAAAAAAATAAATTCATACAATGGGGCAAGGAAGTGTTCACAAATTCTTTGATAGTCTATTCAGTATTTATGCTCCCAATGCACCTTACAGTAGATGTGGATAGTGACGATGGCAGGAAACCAACTCCATCCCATGTTTGGGTATTTGTGAGTGATACAGATTACGCCTATAAGATATGAAGACATATGGAAACTATCAAGCTGCTAAATTGAAGCTTTGAATGTCCTGAAACACTAAATTGTCAAACCAGGGTTGGTAAACTTCGAGTTGATACACAGTATGTGCAGGCAAGCGTCTAGTCTCTATCTGAATGCTATCCTGTTAAGAACCAAACATCAATATAGCATAGAAAAACCTCAGGAAAAGTACTCAATGCCTTGAAAAAGAGATAATTTCAGATAATAAGCCTCTTCGAGGGGGAAACCTCCTTTTACCCCACTTAAATGTTCAAGTCCCAGATGA
>ML784217.1:1435885-1448182 GCA_009831015.1 Picea engelmannii | reverse complement strand
TGTGAAATTACAGAGTTAGGGTTCCTGAGCAGGTTGTGTATTTTCTCTGGGTCAACTGTGTCATCCAGGGCTGGATCACCAAGATTTTGAGTTTGCTGATGTATGGTGTTTCCTGGTTCTAGATTTTGTTCTACAGTTTCCTCAGCCAGAATTTCAGTCTCAGTTTCTATCGCTCTTTGAGTGGAGGTTTCTTCTTCTTTTTGTGGTTTTTTATTTTTCCTAAATCTACCTCTAGGATCTCTATTTCTCATGAAGTCATATTAAAAATGAAATGAAAGAACTAAGATTGAGTTTCAAAGTACCTGTGATAACTGATATGCTGGTTTTCACCCTTTTGTTTCCACAACTGCTCTTACTATCAACCTGCTAACACACCAAACCAAGCTAAGTGCATTTCAAAACTAATCATAACAACTGTCTTCTTACCTTTTAAACAACTCCCCGACAATGGCGCCAAAAATGTCAGGCTGCTAAATTGAAGCTTTGAATGTCCTGAAACACTAAATTGTCAAACCAGGGTTGGTAAACTTCGAGCTGATACACAGTATGTGCAGGCAAGCGTCTAGTCTCTATCTGAATGCTATCCTAAGAAGAAAACACACACTTATTCTGAGAACTTGAATCTTAATAACTACCCTGAAGCTGAGCATCTCCTATGTAAGTCATCAACAACAAAACAGTCTTGTGTTTGAGTGCTGGTGCTGCTATCTCTATTCAAAAGTGTGGTGCCACAGAATGATTCTACCTTTATGTCCGATCATCTACCATCATCATTTCTGTTTAAGTCAGGACACACAGAGTATTGTCGAAAATGCATTCATTCTGAGTATAAAAAACAAATCTAATTTTGTCTACAGGAAACAGAGCACTATACTATCTACTGGTACCAGGAGCTCCCTTTGTTCTAACTGTAATCTACTGTTCTAAGAAAGCAAGGTAACTATTGTCTAATAAAGCAAAGTGCATGCTAATCCTGAGTTATGTTTGAAGTGAAAATGAAAAGCCAAACAACCACATGCATATGCTAAACCCTACAGGCATCAGTACTGCGTTTGACATTCACCAACGTAAAAAGATAACAGTCTGGAAAGTGATTCCGTTGAGGAATAAATAAACATGATTCTAAAACTTTCAAACTGTCATGTAAGTAAACATTAACATACTGCAATGAACTGAAGCTATGATAAACTAAAGCGAAATCTGTGAACACTAAGCTACCTCGGATGCAAGTTATAAAACCTTGAAATGAACTAAAGCTATGACAGCATAAACTAAATCTATTGCAAAACAAGGCAGCGACTTGCACCAGTTTGGCGGGCCCAACCAAACGGCACAAACGCTGTTAGTAACGACCAGAGCCGACTAGATCATTCTATGAAAATATAGTGTAACTTCACACCTCATTAACTCATTAAAATAGTACTCAGATCATATGACAGTCAAGTAATAGAACGTAACAACACTCTGTATTCAAAACATAGGTTCACGGTATCACATAATCCAGCAACGATAACAATAGCAATAGCATCTGTAACCCATTCTCAGCAGTGATCCCAGGTTTTTAATAGAAGTCTTATTGTTCATAACAGTCGAAAACAAAGATGCATAAAACAAACGGATCCCTGATCCGAGAATAGTCGTGGAATCAGTTACAAACGTATTTCACATCTTCGTGACACGTAGTGTCACGAAGTGTTAATGATGAAGAATAATCGATCCAGGTTTATCATTATGTCTTCGAGCACTCTGTGGCGATGACTCCAGCTGGCCTGTGAATCTTTTTATCTCTCATTCGAACCATAACGCACACCATAATGCACAGACCTCGAACGGATCCATTGGTACCTCCACGGGTGCGAGTTGGTACCTGGTACCGACATCCTGTTCCAAGAATAACAGTGGTACCTAACCCAAGCGATATTAGTTCCAATACCAAATTAAAGCATTAAAGTGCATAAAAATAGCTTGAAATGCAAAGATACCTTAGGTAACCCCATTAAATGGTAGGGAGATGTTAATTATGTCAAAATGAGGCCAAAAGGGTGGTACTGGCATATAAATGGAGGTCTGTGGTATATAATATAGGCAAAGAACACGATCAAAACCGGGGACCAACAGAAACCAGGGAAGCTTCCTGGTTGTGCTTGTGTAATTGCAGAAATGACATCCTTGAGATTTTCAGACAGTTTGTCTTCCCAGTTGAATGAGATCCCCACATATGAATATAAATAAATTAGGGGCATGTATGGCAAGGGGAAATGATTTGCATATGGTTCCCCATACAACCTGCACATCATGGCTAACATATACTAGTAGGGTGTCCTTAAATTGGTCGTGTGGTATCGACTCTTGGTCTAGTATTTGAATTGCTTATCTACTTTATACCATGTGGAGAATAAGTCTTTCGGTGTAAGGTCCAACTCGCTGAGGATTTGACCATCCAATCTTTTGTTCCCATATTAAATATGGTAACACTTAGCTAAACCATCGGGCTTGAATGAGTCTATATGTTCTATTCTTTCATTAAAGACATATCGACTATTTATGTCTGCATTTTTCAAAATCCAAGAAATGGCATCTGCACAAGGGAAAACTGCTAGATGTGCTTCCACTTTGAAAATTTTCAATTTTTCGATGTTCCTAAACACCTGGAGCGCATTTGGTTCCTTCTCCTCCGCAAAGAAGTTTGATTTCTTAAACATATAATATACTTCTCCCCATTTTAAGGCTTCTCCATCTTTGTCTAGAAGTCCTGATGTATCATCATATACGGTCCCAATACTTTCTATCTCTACTGTCTGCTGGGAGATGTCAGATGGATTATCCCCTGTTGCTTTGATCATCATCTTCTTTCATGGTGACATGTCTGAACCTATAGACAGGATAAATTTAGAGCATGCTATTTGGAAATACAGCTAAATGATCGGAAAATTATAAGAATTATTGAAATTGTCAAGACATGTTGAGCCTCTCCTCGCAAATGTCAGGTAAATAGTAGACAATGCTCAGTGATATTTTGGGGTGAAACTCTTGGGCACAATCCTAAAAAGGAAAAATAGAAGCATAAGAAAAAAAATGTATTAATACAAATTGGAAGAGTTAGTAACAACTCTTCCAAGCGTATCATAGGAGTTAGTAACAATTCCTCCGAGCACATCAGAGAAGTTGTTATTAACTTCTTTGATATTCAGAAGGGGTTGTCATCATATTGAGGATCTTAGATAACTTACAAGGAACTCCTTTGGTTATATAAGAGGAGTTGAAACTAACTCCTCCAATATGGTCGGAGGAGTTGTTTCCATTTTTTCTGAAAATGTGTGGATGAGATAATTTCAACTCTTCCAAGCATATCGGAGAAGTTAGTAGTAACTTCTCTGATATGCTCGGAGAGTTACTTTGAAAGTATATTTATTTGAAGTTAGGGTAAAAACACAACGATCTATTGGAACTACGACTAGTGTATAGGAGTGTGAGGAAACCCTCTAACACTCGCTAGATTGAGGTACTCGTGCTCGGTGCGAGATTTGGGAGCTTGCAAGGGTTGAGTGCAAGGGTGTGGAGAGTGTCTAATGCGGTGAAGGGGAGAGGGTCGATTGGTTGTACATCCCATGGAGAATAACAAGTTCCAAATACAACATAAATTTTGGAAAAAGGTGGGCGGTCGAGAGAAAAATGATGAGGAACAAGGGGGGAAAGAGGATTATCGAGCTAGGGAAAAAGGAGTAAGAAAAACTAACGAACAAAGACCTAACCATAGATTGAAAAATGGATAGAGGCGATGTAACCTTACCTGGATTATGCCACCACATGGTGAATATGGATAGGGGAGAGTCTCAAACAACATTTAACTCAAAGTTTTTATCCTCGGTTTTTCTCGTTCAATTGCAAAATGTCGAATAACACTAGTCTGAAATCCATTTTGTTTTATATCCAAATGGTTACTTATGAAATTTAATGCGGTGGTTGGGGTAGGTTTGATAGGAGGATTTAAGAGAAAGTTGTATTATCAGTTCGGAAGAGTTAGAAGTAAGTTGTCCGATCAGTTCAGAAGAGTTAGAAGCAACTCCTCTGAACATATCAGAGGAGTTAGAAGTAAATCCTCCGATATGATTGGAGGAGTTTCCCCCAACTCTCGTGATATCATTGTGTATTGGAATAAAATATAGGAACTCCTCCAAACTTGTTCGAAGGAGTTTGAAGTAACTCCTTCGAACTATTCGAAGGAGTTGAAAGTAACTTTGTCGATTTAAATTTGGATTGCAACACTAATTACTGTTCGCTTTCCAAGTGAAACATGCATTACCAGAAGAATCTTGAGATGGAGAAGGAGTCTTAGGAGGATTTATCTTAGGCTCAAAAAATAAATGGGCTCCATTTTAGGGAAGTAACATAATCAAAAGAAAAATGGAGGGTTGTAGTGATTTTCACAACAAACCTGCTCTGATACCAATTGTTGGATAACTAAGGGGGGGTGAATCAATAATGAGCAATTTTATTACTTTTAACCACAATTTATTCTTCAAAAATATTCAATAGTTTATCTTTAGCATTCAATAGATCATCGACAATATAATCATAAACAACATCACATCACAATAGATACACAGTACATTAGAATTTACATGGAAACCCAAATGGGAGAAAACCACATAATGATTTTCTTATATATTTATCAAAAGAAAACATCCATTGGAAGCACCAACTTCTGATTCTCCAAATACAAATGGAAGGAAGCTCCAACCCCCTATTCTCAGGCTCCAACCTAAAGTAAGCTACAACTCCCTGATTCTCTAGCTCCAACCAGAAGGAGGCTACAACCACCTAAGTTCTCTGGCTCCAACCGGAAGGTAGCTACAACCACCTATCCTTGCCCCATACTGTCACCCTGAAATATAAATGTAGACCAACTATCATTATCATAAACTCGGTCACTGTTATCGTCACTCTCTGTCAATATCACCGTCACTGTCTCTATCACTATCACTGTCACTTTGTCACCATCACTCTATCACTATCATTGTCTCTGTCACTATCTCATCAACTTGTATCTTATCATCAACCAACTAAACCTGTACCATACCATGCATCAAGTGTATACCAATATACATACTATCTCATGCATCAATCATGAACTAGTGAGTCATGAACTAGAGCATCAACCATGTATAACCTATATCATGTACCATACCATCAAACATATGCATATATGTACCATGTCATCAATGAATCATCTCAAAGACCAAATGCATGTCCCTCATGCATATATCACCATACAATATGAATATCCCTTAACCATGTACAAGCAAATCAAATATATGAACTACGAGAACCATATCATATGTTGTACCAAACATAGGAGTGCTTCTCACTTAGCCAAGAAACCAAGATATACCATATCCAAATAGCAAATCAACCATACAAAGAATGCCTCAAGCACTCACCATATAATAGTAACCATCAAAACAAGCATATAACCATACCAAAACTTATGTATCTGACCTAGACCTGTAAGATGTTGATCTGTAGGCTTGCTTTAGACTTCAGGGACTTGGTACCAACATTTACTCAATTCTACAAGTTCCTTGATAGATAGACATAGGGAAACTTTAGTGTGCCTCGCTAGACAGAGATAGGGCAATCTGCGAGAGCCTCGCTAGACATGTATGGGCTGACTTGTGAGTACCAACCAAATTATGGTTTTACAGAAACATTAACATTCTGCAATTTTGAAACTCTCGCTCTTTTCTCGCACTTTCTCCATTGCCTCAGACTTGTTGTCGCATTCACCAAAAGACCAAAATAGACCATAAAAAAATCACTAGTTCACAATATAGATAATCAATGAAGAAGTGTGTGAGTCTGTACTTGTGAATGGCTCCTTGAGGTGTATTTATACCAATGCTAGGTAACTCCCTTCCTTAATTTAGGGCTTCTAGGGTTTTCTTGTTACAACAAATTTACCCCTTTGACTAATTGACTTGTAACTAACTAGGGCTTCTTAACCATTCTTTGGGGCCTCCAACTTCACAAGGCCATATCTCCCTAACCGTGAGGAGCTCCATGGCATTCCACATATCACTGGAAATGGCACGACGAGTATTATCCATCTATGAGGGTCATGCCTGCATTTACATTGTCCTGTATGTTTATATTCCTCATTCAACTTCAAGTACCAAAACCATACCCTTGAGGCTTCTTCAAGGGTTGACATCAATGAAAACCAAACTATAAACACTATTCACCATTCAATCCCTTCATTCTTGTTAGTCCACATAGATTAGTATGTACAATCTCTAGCGGTTTTGTTGTGGAGTAATCTTTTTATTTGAACTTGGTCCTGGTCTGTTTTCCCTACAGACAATGCTTACATAGAGTATTTTTGGCTTTGAAATCTCGAGCATTTTTCTTACTTCTTCCTTCTTACTGATATTGACAAGATTTTCAAAGTTCATGTAACCCATTCTTAAAAAACATCTTTCCTTTCCAATTTCATTCAGAACATATATGTTGTTCAGAGTTCTTATAGCTGTGGAAACCAACTTACATGTTCCTACTTTCCTTATCTCACATTTTTTTTAGTCAAACAAAAGTTTGTGTCCTTGATCACACATTTGACTTACACTGAGTAGACTGTGCTTCATATCATCGACTAGTAGAACATTTTCTGCCTTAACATCTTTGCTTTGAAGTTTGATTGTGCCTCTTCCTATAATTCTGGCTGAGTTTTCATTCCCAAATGAAATTGATCCATCTCATTCCTTTTTCAGAGTTATAAACTTTTTCTTGTCACCTGTCATATGCTTTGAACAACCACTGTGAACATACCACCCAGTTTTCTTATGTTGAACTTGTAGAGAAAGTGTGCATTCTTCAGTGTTGAATTGATCTTGCTTCCTTATCCCTATCCTTTGTGGTTCTCGCTTATGAATTTTGATATATATTTTTTATTCTCTTGGAGGAACAATCAATCTACAATCCTTGGCCATGTGACCAAAATTATTTCACTTGTAGCATTCTACTCCATCACTCAAATATCCATTTTTTTTGTAGTTTATGTTTTGTATTTCATGAGGCATTCTTGGATAACCATTCCTCATGTAATATTCATATTTTCTTCTGTTCTTGGCATAGGCTCTACAATTCACAGCTTTGTGCCCAAAATTGTTACACGAATAACATAAACGAAGAAAAATATTTTGATACTTGGGGTTGGAAGATCTTCTGAATGGTGTTGCTCTTCTCAATACTTCTTGTTCTCGAGGTATTTCTATTGTTGGCTGCTGTTGATTCTGAATTCTGAATCTTCTAGGTGGTGCAGTGTCTCTGTAATATTTTTATTGGATCTTCTTGCCTTCTTCCTTCTTAGGAGAGCCTCTGATTGTTTTTGCATAACTTCTTTGTTTTTTTTTTTGTTGTATTGGAGCTTGAGACTTTCTCTGTCTACATCTAGTTGTATCCTAGCCTAGACCTGTCATAGTATGACCTTTGATTGTTGATGATTTCATCCAATATTTTGGTGTTATTCTGTTGCACATCTTTCTTCTGAAGATATTTTCTTAGAGTGACTACTTATGCTTCCAAGCCTTCAATCATCTTCTCCTTTTCATCCAACTAGCTTCTAAGTGCTTCTTCAATTATTTTGTCTTCTTCTACCTGGATTTTTAACTTCATGATCATTTGCTCGACTTCTTCTGAGTTGGAATTCTGAGATCCTTATTTCCTCTTTAGTTCTACCTTGAGTGACTTGTTTTTCTTTCTTTCATTACTTGGATATTCTAAGGCATTGATTAATAATTCTCTAAGATCGATTTCACATTCTTCTTAGAAATCTTTTTTGGAATCCTCTACTTCCATGAAGAGTACTCTTTCTGAATCACTATCATTATCATCATCCTCATCTGATGAGGAGCTATCTTTCTTGGAGTAGAAACTCTTTTTGAAGAATTTATGTTTGTTTCTTCTCTTATCTACCTTTTTATTTTTCTTTTTCTTCTTAAGATATCCTTCTTCATCGCTATCTTTATTCTTAGGATAAGGACATTTAGAAGCAGAATGAACAATACCACCACAATTAAAATATTTCAATGGAAGCATACATTTGTATTTTTCGGTTCCTCTTTTCAAATTTCTCATAAAGTTTTCCATTTCTTCATATTCCTTTGACTCATCTGAATCATCGTTGTAGCTACAAGTTGTATTTGACTTTGGATTTTTTTTATTCTTCTTTTTCTTCTTGGATGCTTTGAATGTTTCTTCCTTCATGACCGGGTTCTCTTCATCTATCCTCATTACATAGGTTGTGAGTATCCCATGTAGCTCTTCCATGCTTAAAGTAGCTAGGTATGCTCTTTATTCCAAGTTTGAAATCTTTGGATCAAATCTCATTAGAAGAGACCTTAGTAACTTTTGAACAATGATTGGTTCCTTCATCTCTTCTCCCAAACCTTTAATAGTATTCACTACTTCATCAAATTGTATAAATTACACTGCAATTTATTCATCTTCCTTCATATTCAATTGTTCGAACTTAGCTCTAAGGGTTCGAAGTTTATCTCCTTTTACTTTTGCATCTCCTTCATAAATATTTTGAAGCTTCTCCCAAAGATCCTTTGCAGAATCACAGTGCATGATCACTTTGACAAATACTGAATCAACAAGACTGCTCAGAATGGTGCCTTTAACCCTTGAATTGTTCTTGCTAAGTTTGTTTCCATATTTTTCAGTTGGGGGAGTGGTTGGAGTTGTATATCCACCCACCACTGACCTCCAAACATCAAATCCATGTGCCTATAAAAACATTTTCATCATTTTGTTCCAGAATGCATAGTTTTGTCCATCAAACACTGGTGTTCCAATATTAGCATATTCCTTGATCTCCTTCCAGTGGTTAGACTACCTCTAGAAGGACCTATTCTGATTCCAATTGTTGGAATACTGAGAGGGGGGGGGGGGGGGAANGGGGGGTGAATTAGTATTATCACTTTTATTAATTTTAACCACAATATTTTCTTCAACAATATTCAATAGTTTATCATTAGCATTCAATTTATTATCAGTAGTATAAACATAAGCAACATCACATAAAAAATATCACATAAGATACACAATACACCATAATTTATGTGAAAAACCAAATGGGGGAAAACCACATAACTATTTTCTTATATATATCAAATAAATACATTCATTGGAAGCACCAACTTCCCAATTCTCCAACTACAACTAGAAGGAGGATCCAACCCCTTGAATTCTCTATCTCCAACCAGAAGGAGGCTATAACCCCCTGATTCTCAGGATCCAACCTAAAGGAAGCTCCAACTCCCTCTGTTCTCCGGCACCAACCAGAAGGAGGCTACAACCCCCTTTCCTTGCCCAATCTTTCCACCCTGAAATATAAGTGTAGACCAACTATCACTACCACAATCTCTACCACTATCTCTGTCATTGTCACTTCCACTGTCACATCAACATGTCACTGTAAATATGTCATTGTATCCAACCTGTCACTGTCAATGTCTCTGTCTCATCAACCTGTAGCTGATCATTGACAAACAAGAACATGTACCATACCATGCATCAACTATGTACCAACATATGCATCAATCATGTACCATAAGATATGCCAAAAAGTAGATACCATGACATCAATGAAAGTAGAAATCATATATCAAAACATGTACCATGTACTAGAGAATCAATTATGTATAGAAACTGTACCATATACCATACCATCAAGGATGCAAATATTTGTACCATATCATCAAATAAGTACTCTCAAGGTACCAAGTCATGTACCACTTTCTTATGCCACCATACAACAAATGTATATCTCAACCATGTACTAACATCTCAAGGATGTAAACCATAACAACCATATTATATACTAACTAGATACAAGAGCATGTCTCACTCAATCATGTAGCCAATATGTACCTCAACCATATGTCAATACCTCATCAACATGTCGAGTATGCTTCAAGCATACACCATACCATAACCAAGCATTGTTGGCATGTTTTATAGGAAGTGTATGCTTGTCATTGATGGCAAGTACAACAACGATGATGGCTTGAGTACAACAGTGATGATCAGTAGTGCAGTGATAATCGGGAGGAGAAGCATCAGTGATCGTTGCATCCCATTCAAAATTCTCGAAAGAACGAGGGTCGCCAGATTGATTGTAGACAAGAAGAGCACGCTGAAGAGGAGGATAGATCTCAGGTGTTAGATCCAAGCGCAAGATTTGACCATTGTTGGATCAAGGAGAACCTGCATGTTCTTTAAAGTACAAGGAGAAGCAGGCGTACAAAATTCTGAAAGAAGGAGGACCGTCCATTTACGGGTAGGACACATGGGGAAAGATTGTCATTTCGCTGATTGGAGAGTCAAAGGAACAGGGTTCCCTAACCTCTTGAAATCGCGACTTAATCTGAGCCGTCAGATCAAGGTTTGATCTGGACCGTTGATCCTAGTCCATTTCGGAGTTTCGCGGATCGAGAGTTGGAGATGTCAAGGAATATCAACCACAGGAATCTCGAAATCGCGATATGCAAAATCGTGACTTAATCTGAGCCGTTAGATCAAGGTTTGATCTGAACCGTTGATCCCAGTCCATTTCGAAGTTTTGTGGATCAAGAGTTGGAGGTGTCAAGGAATATCAACCACAGGAATCCCAAAATCGCGATATGCGAAATCGCGACTTAATCTGAGCTATTAAATCAAGATCAGATCTGGACTGTTGATCTAACTCCATATCGGAGTTTCACAAATCATGACATGGAGAGGCAAAGAAAACAATGCAACAAGAATGTCGAAATTGTGATATGCGAAATCGCGATTCAATCGCAGTTGTTAAATCAAGATCAAATCTGGACCGTTGATCTAACTCCATATCGGAGTTTCGCGAATCGCGACATGGAGAGGAAAAGAAAACAAAGCAAAAAGAATGTTGAAATCGCGATATGCAAAATCACGATTCAATCGTAGCCATTAAATCAAGATCAGATCTGGATCGTTGATCTAACTCCATATCGGAGTTTCGCGAATCGCGACATGGAGATGCAAAGAAAACAATGCAACAAGAATGTCGAAATTGCGATATGCGAAATCACAATTCAATCGCAGCTGTTGAATCAAGATCAGATCTGGACCATCGAATCATAGGACATGTGGCAAGCGATTGAAATTTCGATGACTTGGGGTCAACGGAGCATAGTGTTGAAATTCACAAAATGAGAAATCGCAAAAGCGCTTTATGCATAAGCGCGTGGTCATAGCCATTGGTCACATCGATGGAAGATGGAGGTAGAAGCTAGAGGTGCTAATCTTGGCCACATAAATTCCGAAATGAATGAAAGATCTCATGAAGCCAATCCAACAGTGCAGGTGAATTTGAACAAAGATCAGAGGGCTATTGTAGCATGACACAGTGTAACTTCCAGAAACCACTGATGGTTTCTACCAGAGGACTCAAAGACACTTGGGGGTGATTGACATAGGATGTGAAGAGTCTCTAGGAATCTTCAAGAGGGATGAATATGTTCGTGGAGGCAATTGACAGATGGATGAGCATTGAGGCCTATAACTGAAACATAGAAGGTGAGATCGACTGTCACAGAGAAGAAGAAGAGTCTCAAACTGCCATAGAGGCCGAGGAATCTCGGTATAACATACAGTGATGCTGAATGAGTGGTAAATGACCAAAGAAGTTGAAGAGTCACGATGATGATCAAACAGAGCACTTGAGTTGTGGAGGAATTTGGCGTGGAGGGAGCATGCAGAGGCATTGCGAATATTGCATGCACAAAGACAGTAGAGACTATAAGAATGGAGAACAAAGAAGAGATAAGTGTTGTTGCTGTGGAGGAGAATTCAGGTGTGTGTAAGGAGGCAGAGTACATGAGTAGAAATGCACAGTAGAGGAATGGTGCATTGAAGGGATATGGCGCAGAGAGCATAAAAGGTAGAAGAACAGAAAGTGCAAGGGGTGTGCAGAAGACACTGATGTAGACAGGGTAGAGCAATGTAACAGAACAACGACAAGGCTGGTAAACCATTGAATAAATCAATATCTCTGTAGTAAGTTTTAGGAACAAAGAATTTACATTTCAGGGTGGTTGGGAGGTGCTAGGGAGGACTGGTGTCGTCAAGGGTTCAAGTGGGTGCTTAAACACATGGAGTTGGTGCTTCCTTCTAGTTGGTGCTAGAGAAACTAGGGAGTTGGTGCTTCCTTCTAGTTGGTGCTAGAGAAACCAGGGAGTTGGTGCTTCCTTCTAGTGGGTGCTAGAGAAAACAGAG
>ML784217.1:1409991-1420572 GCA_009831015.1 Picea engelmannii | reverse complement strand
TACCAAATGGATGTCAAGTCAACCTTTCTCAATGGAGATTTAAGTGAAGAAGTCTATATGGAACAACCAGAGGGTTTCAAATTGTCTGATAACCCTGACTTAGTATGCAAGCTGAAGAAAGCTTTATATGGTTTAAAACAAGCCCTTGGAGCCTGGTATCATAGACTGGATATGTATCTCAAAGACAAAGGGTTCAAGAGAGGAACATCTGACAACAATCTGTATATTAAAACAGAGGATAATGATTTGCTCATCGTACTGGTCTATGTAGATGGCATCATCTTTAGATGTAATAAGGATTCATTGGTATAAAGGTTTGCTTCTGCCATGGAGTCTGAATTTGAAATGTCTATGATAGGAGAATTGTCATTTTTCCTTGGTCTGCAAATTACTCAGAGGCCCGAAGGGATGCTCATTTCTCAAGAAAAATATCTAAGAGAAATGCTAAAAAGGTTTCAAATGGAAGATTCTAAACTTGTGGGTACACCTATGGTAACTGGATGTAAACTAAGCAAGGATGATGATTCACCTGATGTTGATCAAAGCTCATATCGATCAATGATAGGAAGCCTGTTGTACATCACAACATCTCGCCCAAACATAATGCATGCTGTAGGAATGGTAGGACGATATCAGGCTGCACCCAAACAGAGTCATTTGCAATATGTCAAAAGGATATTCAGGTATTTAAAAGAAACAATGACTTATGGTCTGTGGTATCCCAGAAATCAGAATTTTCAGTTAACTGCTTACTCAGATGCAGATTGGGCAAATTGTGTCAATGAGAGAAAAAGCACCAGTGGAGGAGCATTATTCCTGGGTGATTCTTTAGTAGCATGGATTAGTAAAAAGCAAGGTTCCATTTCTTTATCAACCACAAAGGCAGAGTACATTGCTGCTGCTACCTGTTGCACTCAGGTATTATGGATGATTCAGACACTTGCAGACTTAGAGGTAAAATACACTGCACCGATCCCAATTCATTGTGATAACACTAGTGCCATTAGTGTGTCTAAAAATACCGTCTTCCACTCCAAGACCAAGCATATTCCCATAAAATATCATTTTCTGAGAGAGCAGGTCACCAATCAGATTGTTCAGGTCCATTACATTCCCACTACAGAACAAATTCCAGACATCTTTACTAAACCCCTAGCCAAGACACCTTTTGAATATCTTAGACAGAAGCTGGGTGTCATTTCGTTTCACACCTAAAAGAGTCCATCTTGTTAGGGGGATTTTTGTATTGTTTAAATATCTAATGCCTCCTAAAATTACTGCAACAGCTCAGGGGGAGCATATCTCTTCTTTGACATTGATGTCAAAGGGGGAGAAAAGAATTCGGGTGCCTTAGTTGCCATCAATGACAAAGGGGGAGATTGTTGACATGTTTTACAGGAAGTGTATGCTTTTCATTGATGGAAAGTACAACAACGATGATGGCTTGAGTACAACAGTGATGATCAACAATGCAGTGATAATCGGGAGGAGAAGTGTCAGTGATCGTTGGATCCCATTCAAAATTTCTGAAAGAACGAGGGCCGTCAGATATGAATGTAGACAAGAAGAGCGTGCTGAAGAGGAGGACAAATCTCAAGCGTTAGATCCAAGCACAGGATCCGATCATCGTTGGATCAAGGAGAACCTGCACGTTCTTTAAAGTACAAGGAGAAGCAGGCGTACAAAATTCCGAAAGAAGGAGGATTGTCCATTTACAGGTAGGACACGTGGGGAAAGATCATCATTTCACTGACTGGAGAGTCAAAGGAACAGGGTTCCCTAACCTCTCAAAATCACGACTTAATCTGAGCCGTCAGATCAAGGTTTGATTTGGACCGTTAATCCCAGTCCATTTTGAAGTTTCGCGGATCGAGAGTTGGAGATGTCAAGGAATATCAACCACAGGAATCTCAAAATCGCGATATGTGAAATCACGACTTAATCTGAGCCGTCAGATCAAGGTTTGATCTGAACCATTGATCCCAGTCCATTTCGAAGTTTCATGGATTGAGAGTTGGAGGTGTCAAAGAATATCAACCATAGGAATCCCGAAATCGCGATATGCAAAATCGTGACTTAATCTGAGCCGTTAAATCAAGATCAGATCTGGACCGTTGATCTAAATCCATGTCAGAGTTTCACGAATCGCGACATGGAGAGGCAAAGAAAACAATGCAACAAGAATGTCGAAATCGCGATATGTGAAATCGCGATTCAATCGCAGCTGTTAAATCAAGATCAGATCTGGATCATTGATCTAACTCCATATTGGAGTTTCAGGAATCGTGACATGGAGAGGCAAAGAAAACAAAGCAACAAGAATGTCGAAATCGTGATATGAGAAATTGCGATTCAATCGCAGTCGTTAAATCAAGATCAGATCTGGACCATTGATCTAACTCCATATCGGAGTTTCGTGAATCGTGACATAGAGAGGCAAAGAAAACAATGCAACAAGAATGCCAAAATCACGATATGCGAAATCGCGATTCAATCAAAGCCGTTGAATCAAGATCAGATCTGGACCATCGAATCATAGGACATGTGGCAAGCGATCGAAATTTCATTGACTTGGGGTCAACAGAGCATAGTGTTGAAATTCACGAAATGAGAAATCGCAAAAGCACTTTATGCATAAGCGCGTGGTCATAGCCATTGGTCACATTGATGGAAGATGGAGGTAGAAGCTAGATGTGCTAAGCTTGGCCACAAAAATGCTGAAATGAATGCAAGATCTCATGAAGCCAATCCGACGGTGCAGGTGAATTTGAACAAAGATAGGAGGGCTACTGTAGCATGACACAGTGTAACTGCCAGAAACCACTGATGGTTTCTACCAGAGGACTCAAAGACACTTGTGGGTGATTGATAGAGGATGTGATGAGTCTCTGGGAATCTTCAAGAGGGATGAAGATGTTCATGGAGGCGATTGATAGCTGGATGAGCATTGAGGCCTGCAAGTGAAACAGAGAAGGTGAGCTTGACTGTCACAGAGAAGACGAAGAGTCTCAAACTGCCAGAGAGGCCGAGGAATCTCGGTATAACATACAATGATGCTGAACGAGTGGTAAACGACTACAGAAGTTGAAGAGTCACGATGATGATCAAACAGAGCACTCGAGTTGTGGAAGAATTTGGCACGGAGGGAGCATGCAGAGGCATTGCGAATATTGCATGCACAAAGACAACAAAGACTATAAGAATGTGGAACAAAGAAGAGATAAGTGTTTTCATTGTGGAGGAGAATTCAAGTGTGTGCAAGGAGGCAGAGCGCATGAGCAGAAATGCACAGTAGAGGAATGGTGCATTGAAGGGATATGGCGCAGAGAGCATAAAAGGCAGAAGAACAGAAAGTGCAAGGGGTGTGCAGAAGACAATGATGCAGACAGGGAAGAGCAGTGTAACAAAACAACGACAAGGCTGGTAAGCCATTGAATAATTCTATATCACTGTAATAAGTTTTAGTAACAAAGAATTTACATTTCAGGGTGGTTGGGAGGTGCTAGGGAGGACTGGTGTCCTCAAGGGTTCAATTGGGTGCTTGAACACAGGGAGTTGGTGCTTCCTTCTAGTTGGTGCTAGAGAAACTAGGGAGTTGGTGCTTCCTTCTAGTTGGTGCTAGAGAAACCAGGGAGTTGGTGCTTCCTTCTAGTGGGTGCTAGAGAAAACAGAGAGTTGGTGCTCTCAGCAAGTTGCAGCTTGCAAAAATAGAGGTTGTAGCCTCACAATGAGTTGGTGCTCATATGTATGATAATGTAAAGAATGTAGATAATACTTATCATATAAAGCAAAAGAGTTTTTTACCATGTATGGGTTTCCTCGGGAAATATCTATCTCTGTGTTTCTCATATATGTGACTGATGTTGAATGTGCCTTAGTTTATTTCCCTGCATTATTGTGATCATCATTGAGTGCCTTGTAAATATTTTAAAAGAAGCATAATTGTTTAAGCATGGTAACAACTGATTCACCTCCCCCTCTCAGTTGTCCAACAAGCATTACCTTCAAAACAAGTACACAAACATACCAGTACCTTTGTAGCTGACTTGTTACACTAAAATGCTGACCTGTAAACCTTCCTCTGACATCAGGGACCTGGTACAGGCATCTCCTCCAAACTTGTCTTGTCCTCACGGGACTAAGACATCCTATCATGCACAGCCTCGTGTGACAACAATTGTGCAACCTGTGGGGTCCTTTCGGGACACCCTATGCATGACCCGTGATGGCCATCCAAATTAGGGTTATAGAAAACTCCTAACACTCTGTAACTTCGAAACTTTTTCTCTTTCCTCGCACTTTCTTTGTTGCCTCAGACTTACCATTAGATTCACCAAAAGACCAAAAATAGACCATAACAATATCAGAAGATAGATATTCAATGTGTGTGTATATGTACTTATGAGAGACTCTTTGAGGTGTATTTATACTTTTACTTAGCAACCTCTCTCCTTAATCTTAGGGCTTCTTGAAATTTCTTGTTACAACTACTTTACCCTTTCATTAATGAACTTGTAACCAACTAGGGGTTTCTTAACCATTCTTTGAGGCTTCCAATGTCTCAAGGCCATAACTCCTCAACCGTGAGGAACCATGTTGCATACCACATATAACCAGAAACATCATGATGAGGACTATCCATCCATGAGTGTGTTACCTGCATTTACAATGTCCATCATGACCTTTTTCCTAGATCAACTTCAGGTTCCATAACCATACCGTTGGGGTTGTCATTCTTCTTCAAGGGTTGACATCAATGACAACCAATGTTTCAACATCCACGACAAAATGGAATTTTTCTCAGGATTAGGGTTCCTCGCTTTCTTACAAGCAATTTCTTGATTTACAGGATATCCCATCATTGGTTGAATGATATTTTCATCCATGTTCTGCAAACTTTCCTCTAACACCACAGGGTCTTCAAGGACACAACAATACACACTCCTTAATTTTCACAATTCAACACATAAATTAGATGTCATGGTAACATAACCATTTTCTCAGAGATTTTGCATAACAATTTACAAGCATTTACATTTTCCATTACATCATACATTTACATACACATATCATTCATATTCAATTTTAACAGGCTAATTTAAACACTTATCCTATAAATAATTTTTCCAACACCAAATGACTGAGAGAGGATGCCTTTCCTCCCAACCTTAGTCCTTATTGTAGAGTACCTTCCTACGATACACCACCCCCATGCCAAGCCATGATACCACCAAGGAAATTTGACTCAGTTGGGTTCTGAGCTTGTGATGATTCAGGAAAATTACTCTCCTTCCCCCTCTAACACAGTAGAAGTTTCCTACCTCCCACTGAGCTCAGGGTCTCTACAGGTTTATCATGTGTTTTTTCAACTGGATTTTCTCTGCACAAGGGAGTCCTTTCTCTGGTAAATAGTTTCTTAGTAACCTCCCCTTACCAGTGTTGGTTTCTATCCAGTAAGAACCAAGTTGTAGCTGACTAATGATTCAACTTGGGATCTAGGTATTCTTGGTTCAGGGTGATCATCAACAACTTAGACAAGCTTCCTCTTTTCTTCAAGGAAAGATCTTATTTTTTTCCTCTCTATTCGATCAGTTTTCTTGAATATCTTTGTGTGTTGTGTTTCTCAGCCCATGAGTCTTTTTTTCAGCAATCACATTATCTACTTGTTCTCTAGATCATTTTGTTGTCTGCATGTGCACCCTTGCATGCATTCTCCCCCTTATTTGCTCTCTGTGTTGTTGTTCTGTTGATTTTGTATTATGTCTCCTCTTTCTTTTTGGTGGTGCTTTTTCACCTTTTTCCTCATTCTTTTCTAGTCCCCTCAAGACTATCGTGGCTTCCTGTCGACACCACCTGCAATCTGTGGTTCTCACTCTGAAGAGGCAGATCAACAGAGTCCTTCTTTCAGGTCATTTAATTGGCCCTTTCCTTCTTCAAGGGGACAACTACCAATAATCAATAATTTTTCTAACCACCCCTACGACTTCTTTTATTGGTCATGTGGCTCTGCATGGGTCTGGTACATTGAAAGTGTAAGGTTATTCTTAGAAAGCATAAGTAAGCTTGTTAGATAAGCTTCATGTTTTCCTCACTAATTCATTTCAGATTCTTCTACACTCAACCATTCAATCAATCCATGCTTCATCAACTTCCTCTGGTGTATCATGGCCAGTACAATCAAGGATGTTCCTTCTCAATCAATGGTTTGGTGTCTTTTCTAAAATTAAACATAGTTCACATGTTCTATAACATAAATTACGTAAACTTAAAATAATTGGAGTCTCGAGGGAAAACAGGACATTACATTCCCCTCCCCCTTAAAGAAACATTGTCCTTGGTGTTTAAAGCACCATGTACGTACAATTATACAATAAACAAAAATGGGTGTGCCAATGTCATGGCATATTCTAGCTCCCATGTAGCTTCATCAGCTCCAAAGTTCTTCCATTTCACCTTGACTTGCATGATGGATCGGTTCTGGAGCATTCTTTCTTTCATGTCCACGATGCATTGGGATTCGGGCTGAAATTATCCTTTTGGTTCCACTTGTATTATAGTCCAATAAATGACATGATTAGAATCGTGCACATATTTCTTTAACAAAGACACATGGAATACATTATGAGCTCTAACAGTAGGTGGTAAGGCAAGTATATAAGCTACGGGTCCTATTATCTCTATAATTTCAAATGGTCCACAATATCAGGAAGCCAACTTAGAACACATCCCCATTTTCAAGGAACTTTTTTTGGGTTTCACTCGGAGGTACACATGGTCTCCCACTTTGAATTCTATGTGGTTTCTCTTGCTATCAACATAGCTCTTTTGTCTATCCTGGGAAACCTTCAGTTTGTTCCTTATCTTGACCATAGAATGTCCCATCTCCTTCAACAATTCTAGCCCAAGTGTGATTTTGTCCACTGGATTGTCCCAACTAATCAGAACTCTACACTTTCTTCCATACAGAACCTCTAATGGGCTCATCTTCAATGATTATTGATAACCATTGTTATACTTAAATTCTACTAATTGTAGATATTCTTCCCACTACTTGGGTTGGTGCATAACATGGATCATTAACAGGTCTTCTAACACTCTATTCACCCTTTCGGTCTGACCATATGTTTGAGGATGGTAGGTCGTGCTAAATGCCAATTGTGTTTTCAAGCCAAGATCTGCAAACACTCTCTGACCATCATTGGTCTCTCATATGCATGAATGCATAAGACCTTGCAGATATTATAAGCTCTCCATGATAAAATGGGGTATTTCTAAGGATTCAGGGTCCTCCCTTTCTTACAAGGAATTTCCTGGGTTATAGGATACCCTATCATTGGTTGAATGATATTTTTTTCCATGTCCTGCAAAATTTCCTCTAACACCGCAAGGTCTTCAGGGACACAACAATACACACTAGTTCATTTTCACAATTCAACACATAAATTGGTTTCCATGGTAACATAACCAATTTCTTAGAGATTCTACATAATCATTTACAAGCGTTTACATTTCCCATTACATCAGACATTTACATACACATATTATTCATATTCAATTTTAACAAGATAAGTTAAAAACTTATCTGATAAGAAATTTCGCCAACACCAAATGACTGAGAGATGACACCTTTCCTCCCAAACTTAGGCCTCAGTGTAGAGTACCTTCCTACAGTACGTCACCCCCGCGCCAAGCCATGATACCACCAAGGAAAGTTGACTCAGCTGGATTCCAATCTTATGATGATCCACGAAGGTTACTCTCCTTCCCCCTCTGACACAACATAAGTTTCCTACCTCCCACTGATCCCAGGGTCTCTATAGGTTTATCAAGTGGTTTATCAACTGGGTTTCCTTTGCACAAGGGAGTCCCTTCTCTATTAAACATTTCCTCGACGATCTCCCCTTACTAGTACCAGTTTCTTTCTAGTAAGAACCAAGTTGTAGCCCACTAATTCTTTAGCTCGGGATCTAGGTCTTCTTTGTTCAGGGTGATCATCAACAACTTAGAAAATATTCCTCTTTTTCTGCAAGGAAAGTTCTTCTTTTCCTCTCTATTTGATCAGGTTCCTGAATATCTCCATGTGTTGTGTTTCTCATCCCATGAGTCTTTTTTTCAACACTCGCATGCTTTGCTTGTTCTCTAGATCATTGTGTTTTCTATGTGTGCACCCTTGCGTGTGTTCTCCCCATTCTCTACTCTCTATGTTATTATTCTGTTGTTTTTTATTATGTCTCCTCTTTCTTTTTGGTGTTTTTTTCCACCTTTTTCCTCATTCTTTTCCAGTCCACTTCACATTCCACTTGTGGCTTCCTTCACATTCCACTTGTAGTTCATGGTTCTCACTTTGAAGAGGTAGATCTATAGAGTCTTGTTATCGAGTCATTTAATTGGCCCTTTCCTTCTTCAAGGGTCAAACTGCCAACAGTCACTAACTGTTCCAACGACTCCTACGACTTATTTTATTGGTCACATGGCTCTGCCCAGGTCTGGTATGCTGAAGGTGTAAGGTTATTCTTAGAAAGAGTAAGTAAGCTTGTCAGACAAGCTTCATATTTTCCTCACTAATGCATTTCAGCTTCTTCTACACTCAACCATTCAATCAATCCCCGCTTCGTCAACTTCCTCTGGTGTATCATGGTCAGTATTGTCAAGGTTGTTCCTTCTGAGTAAGTGGTTTGGTGTTTTTTTATTAAATTAAACATAGTTCACATGCTTTGTAACATAAATTATATAACCTTAACATAATTACAGTCTCAGGGGAAAACGAGGCATTACATTCATTCATAAAGGGGGTTTTTAAATTGTGAAAAATAAAGTCAATATATTGTAGGTATNTGAGGGGTTTATAGGTATTGGGGGGCATAAAATGGGTTATCTAGTAAAAATAGGAGTTTCTTTTATTCGAAAGATGTATTGGGAGGGGGGTTCAACACAAGGATTTTTGGAGGTATTTATCAATATCTAGTGAAATTATGAGTATTGTTTAATATCCCATGAACGAAGGTGCTATGTCACAGGTTCGATGAGTGAAGATCCTATGGGTTCTCAATGAGGGAATTGCATTCCTCATTCATTGTGGCTTCCCAATAATGGTTTCCTACAACTCCCGCATAGGTCTGAGGATCATATGCAAGCACCATATAACAATGCATGAGCATTAATGGCTTTGTAGTAGTGATTGCTTGTGGAGCACCCTCAACCTAAGATCTCGTTCTCTCTAGATCGACATGATCACCCACTAGATCATCAATTTCCTATAGAGTTTGTTGTGCCCATTGTGGTCTGCAATCTAGATATGTAATATCATGCTCATCAACATCTAATCAGAATATGAAATCTTATCCAAAAAACACAAAGTATCATTTCTAAGATCAACATTAGGAAGAGGCAGAGAAGATGTAGTAAGTTCCTCCTACAGTGCATGCAAGGGGCCTTCATTGAACGTCACACTTATTTCAATGAAAAATCTATAGGTGCAAGGTTCCAAAGAGGATAATTTCTCTTTTGAAGTAGCCATATGGTGTGAGGCTTTGGAATCTAACATCTAAGTATTAAGTGAAGAAGAAATAGCAGTGAGAGCATGGCCCTTACCTCAATCTTCTGGTGGATTTTCTCCAGGTTGTTTCTTGGCATTATCTGGTATGCAATATTCAAGATTATTTTGTTGAAGAGATTATGCCATTAGATCAATAGTATTCTTCATGCATGGAATTTTTGGATGACATCCTCTATTACAATAGTTGCATTTGGATTTCTCCTTGCCTTTCTTGTTTGTCTTGTTGCTTTCATGCATTGTAAGCACATGGGCTTTGTAATTCTCGAGAGCACCCCTCTTTATGAGTTTATCTTGCTCATGTATGAGTGATTCGGTGAATGCATCTAGAGGAGGCATTTTCCAAGCTACACCCATGATTAGATACTCCTCTTTCTTCGACTTGTTTATTATGCATAACTTGAATTATAACAACAAAGATTTAAACATTGTGAATAAGTCTTATATGGTGTCAAACTCATTGAGATGAGCTCATTCTCCAGCATGTGTCCTCGTAGTTCATCATGTTTCTCAAATAAACCCTTCAATTTGGTCTAAACTTCATCTAATGTGGAAGTAGATTCTACATGGAAAAGTAGATGTATCAACCCATATGCTTCATCCATCCTGTTGAAATACTTTGCTTTCTCAACTGTGGAGTTAGGCTTTGATTAAGTTCCCACTATGATTTTTTAGAGTCCCTTGCTTCTTAATAAAAGCTTAATTTTGGGCTTCCATTCAAAGTAATTGAATGGTGTAAGGATCACTATTATAGGCTAATCCATTCTCTATGTGCTATTTAATCATTTTGTCACTTGTAAATAAAATATGTTCTTGTCCTTTGTCACATGCAAAGAAAATTAGTGCTTCTCCTTACAAGCTCAAGATATGCTTTGCAAAGTAAGTATTAGTTTCTTTTTACAAGCTCCTCCTAAGCTTTGATACCATGTAAAGAAAAATAGTTTTTTTCCTTACAAGCTCTAGTACCATGTAAAAATTCTCATAGGAATCTAGTTGCAAAGAAGAAACTAAATTGTTAAGCACAATAA
>ML784217.1:1375588-1390227 GCA_009831015.1 Picea engelmannii | reverse complement strand
ATTTGAGTTATTATGATCATAGTTAGTAGTTTGTACACATAAGTAGTTAGTAATTTGTAGTTAGATTAATATAGTTAGTTTTAGTTGTTTTATTAGTTTCTAGTTTCCTTAGTTTTAGTGTAATTTCTTTTATTTAGTTAGTTTGTTTGTTTTAGTTAGTTTTTATTAGTTTCTAGTTCCCTTAGTTTAGATCATTTAGCTTAAATCACTTTCTCTTTGGTTTCCTTACGAGACCTTAGGGCGGCCAACGGAGCCGTTAAACTCGTCAGGGTGGTCCATACCAAACGGCTTGGGTTATTTAGACAACCCCGGACCGGTTCCACTCTCCCAGTTGACGGACGGTCAGTTTCGCCCGTCAACAGTAGTTAAGGGAGGTATTCTCCAACTATTTATAGAAAGAAAATTAAATTAAATTTTCAAAGAAAAGTGTCTTTTTGGATCAATCTAATATTACTATAAAAAGACACTTGAAAGACACAACAATAGAGGCACATATTTTTTTATCTCTCACATGTGGGATAAGTAATCTAAGGAAGAGACTAAGAAGTTGAAATTTTCCGAGTTACTTACTGGTGTTCTAGTGTTTACTAAAGTATATGATGGATGTGTGTTGGTCATAGTAGAAGACATATCATTTGGAGGGTCATTATATATAGTTGTGCACAAGATAAATTGATCTCCTCAAGGAGATGCGTTTTTTTGTTATGGTTTCTTGTTCCGGGAATGTCACAAGTAATAGTTCCGAGAAGGAGCCATAATGACGGTCTCAGAAGGAAGACATAGAGGGAAAGACCTTCCAACATGATATCAAGGAGATACATTGAGAGACATGATGCTCAGAGACATGAAGTCTCGAGGAGCAATGTACCTCCCAGGATGGGACCATGCCAAATAACAAAGACAATTCTAGTGATCATGGATACAACCAGTCAAGACCGATTGTAGCACAACTATGGTGATAGATCCAAGTAGAGGAGGTTGTACTACATCCATAGGTAGCAGAGATTGAATTATCGCCAGAGAATGAGGAAGAGCTACCTTTGATATCAGAAGGAGCAGAGATAGATGAGGAGTCACCTCCAACTCTAGAGTGGAGTGTTGATGTTTGAGGAAACATCATGAGGCATTCTCCCCAGAGGATCCTATGTGGACTAGTAGGGGGGATGTAAACTTCATCCTGACGTGCCTCAAATGGTGAGGTGAAGGAACCAAGACATTAGTTTCACAAGGAAACCTCGATATATCTTGTGAGACATCGGTTCCATGAGGGAACCTCGATATGTCTTAGACATTGATTTCATGAGGAAACCTTTATATGTCAAATATGGTCCAAGATGAAATTACCTTCCAGAGGGAGATAGTTGAGCCTTTTGATCAAATTGGTCCCATTGATCTTGTATCTCTAGTTAATGTTCCTAGAAATATTGCAATAGGTCGGAAGAGACCTGCATGGGCTCATCAGACTCTGCAGGAGGAAGAAGGACATGCAAATCCTCGTGGTACCTTCTGAGTGAGAAAGATACCTAAGAGATATTCATGCTATGCCGCAACTATGAGCCACATCATTCATTTTGAGCCTTCCTGTTATGAGGAGGAAACTAGTCATCTAGTATGGAGATATGTCATGATGGAGAAGTATCAATCCATCATGAAGAGTGATGTGTGGGATATTGTTCTGAGACCTGAGGGGAAGTTTGTAGTGACTTCCAAATGGATCTATAAGATCAAACACATAATTGATGGGAGCATCGAGAGGCACAAGATGAGATTTGTTGCTAGAGGATTCTCAAGAGTGGAGGGAATAGATTATGAGGAGACATTTTCTCCTATTGCTCGATACACTTCTATCTGGATGATTATTTCTCCTACAACATCCATGGGTTGGAAATTACAGTAGATGGATGTATAGACAACCTTTCTCAATGGAGAGATTAAGGAAGAAGTATACATCAAGCAACCAAATGGTTTCGTGATACATGAGAAGGAGTCTCATGTATGCAGGTTGAAGAAGGCCTTGTATGGACTCAAGCAAGCACCTCGAGCTTGGTATGCGAGGATTGATGGACACCGAATGATTTTGGGATTCAACAAAAGTGTTGTCAATCCCAGCCTGTACTACAAGAATATTAATGGTGAGTCCCTGCTTTTGTTCCTCTACGTTGATGATTTATTCCTCTATGTGTGGCAGTGTGCAAAGCAGTGTGGCTTTGCAAGATCCTTGCAGATTTATTTGGACATGTGTTGGATTCCACTTTTATTCCAAGACATGGTGCAGAGGAAGTACTAGTGCAGTGCCTTCCTACATAAGAGCAGGTTGTTGATGTTCTTACCAAAACGGGATAAAGTTCGAGTACTTCTGTGACAGACTTTGCATGGAAAAGAATGCCTCCCTCGTTGATAGGGAGTTTTGATGTTTTCATCTTCCTGAGACATTCTCCAGATCGTACTCCTTTGTGACTGAGTTGAGTTGATCTGTGAGGACATTTATCCGAGAAGGGATAAGTGGGACACTTATCCAAGAAAGGATAAGTGGTTTTGGGATTATCCGAGAAGGGATAAGTGTGTTGATCTGTGAGGACACTTATCTGATAAGGGATAGCCGAACATATCTTATGGAGAGAACATGAGGATGCGTCCCATGTGGAGAGCACATGAGGACATTTCAAGGGAGTTGACCTTGACGTCACACACTATGGGGAGTTGACCCTAGTGTTTCTAGAGGGAGTAGCCTCTATAAGTCCACATGGGAGTTCCATGTGTGACAAACATTCTCCAGATCGTACTCCTCTATGAACTGAGTTGAGTTGATTTGTGAGGACACTTATTTGAGAAGGGATAAGTGGGACACATATCTGAGAAGGGATAAGAGGGTTTTGGCTTATTCGAGAAGGGATAAGTGTGTTGATCTGTGAGGAAAATTATCCGAGAAGGGATAGCCCAATGTCCCTTGTGGAGAGCACATGAGGACACGTCCCATATGGAGAGCACATGAGGACATGTCAAGGGAGTTGACCTTGATGTCACACATAATGGGGAGTTGACCCTAGTGTTTTTAGAGGGAGTAGCCTCTAGAATTCCACATGGGAGTGCCATGTGTGAAAGACCTTTTGCTACTACAATGGTTTTGTACCACTGGCGGAGACTGTGTATCTCTGGACAATAGTTGTGCACTACTACAGTGGTTGTGTACCACTGGCAAAGTTTGTGTGTCACTAGATAATAGTTGTGTGCTACTAGCAGTGGTTGTGTACCACTGGATAATAGTTGTGTACTACTATGAAAAGATACCTCCCTAGCTAAGAGGGAGTGTTGATGTTTCAACATTGGTTGGACCTTCTCCTAGATTGGGTTGTAGACCAAGGGAGATATGATACATTTATCATAAACGTGAACTTGTGGTAAATGGGCCTAGGTGTAGTCCTTCCTTGATCATGAAAATGAATAATATGGACTCGAGGTGCTTGAAGTGATTTCCACGTGTTAGTTAGCATCAGGATGACATTTACTCACAGGTGTGTACCTGTGGTGAAAGATCCTGTTGTGGTATTTTTCCTAGGCATGGTGATTTGACAAGGAATGATAAAGACTCAAGATGATATATGTTATTACATGCAGACCTAGAGTGAGACTGATCTTAGAGAGAGTCAATTGAATTAGAGGGAGAGTTGCAGAAGGAGTTTCTCCTCGGTTCAGGTGGGAGAGAGATGTCTCCCAAGACTGACAGACAAGTATCATGAGTCTAGGGTGAAGTTTGTATACTTAAGAGACAAGCTTGACATGATGCAAAATGTCTCCCTCATTGAGAGTGAGTGTTGATGTTTGGACAACATCGGAAATACATTCTCTTATATTAATAAATCATAATATAATTATTGATTATTAAATACTATATATAATAAGTAAATGATAATAATAAATAATTATTGATTATCCAAGGGACGCATCCTTTCATGGATGGTCACCATATGTTCCCTATATATGAAACACTCATCATTGTAATAATATATCGATCATATCTCATATGAAGAAAAAGAACAACTATTACAATGGAAATTTAACCTCTTATAACTACTATCTCATATTTTTGAAACAACTAATTTTAGAAAAACAACTAATTTTAGTAAAACCATTTAATTTTAGGAAATTCTCACATGACCCTAAAGCTGACCAATAACTAAGACCTAACTAGAAGAACACTATTTTTCAACTCGCTTATGATTAAGTTCATAAACTAAGAGATAACTGATAATTAAAAAATTAAAAATTCTTGTAAAAACACTAAAACCCCAATTTGAGACCTTATATGAAGGATTTTGGCCCCGAAAAAGTGTCGAAACAATGTTCAATCTAAATGATCAGATCGAGTGAACTCTTCGAGACACAACTCTCTGTAAAATTTCATCCCAAATTGATAACAAATAAAAAATTATAACCCTAGAAAAATCCCTGCATCATATGGCCTTCAACCATGTTAGCAAGGAGACACCAAGAATAAAAAGAGTATTTATAAAGCATATATAAAAGATAATATGGTTTATGAAGTTTGTGATTCTAAATTGCAAATTGATAATGGAGTATTTTGTGTTCTTAAATGAGAATAAGTTGTTATATTGTAATTTGACGTCATATTTATTGAATTGTTGTAGTTTGTATATTTGTTTTTTGTTTTATTATTATTTTTAAATAGTAATGATTATAATTTGTATTATAGAGCACAATGACCAAACTAGACAATGATTTAATAGAAAAGTTTCAAAAAATGGTCACAATTTTCAGGAAAAAAATGGGCATAACCAAGTTCAAAACAATATATCTTGGCCTATAATACTTTATACCAAATAGTCCTACCATGTATGCTTCCGTACAAACTATAAGAGTACCAAAACTACATTACAATTCATAAAAGATTAAAAGAAACTAAACGAAAATGTCTATTTTGGAGGGACAACAATGTTCAAATTTACATGGCTTCTTTTAGATCTAGCATGTCCCCATCTAAATTTTCATGGGGGAAATAGTTTATGGATTCTTCTGAGAAACCAAAGAAGAGCTACCCATTGCAACCCTAGCTCTCATACTTCTAATGGAGAATTCATTAAACAATGACTCCCCAACTAACATAGAGGTTGGATGGATGAGATACATAAGAATATCATAGTCTAAATGTTTTATGTTTTGGTGTCTTTCAAGTGATATTATCTATTTAATTTTACCCGAAATTCAATGAGGAGTTATTGGATCTACATATTTGAGTGGTTAAGTCTGTATAATCTGAATGCCTGGGGGGTTTCTCAAGATGCTGAAGCCATTTATGCATTCAAAAATGCAATTTAAACAACAAAAAATTGTGATTTCACCCAAATTTATATCATCAGAGACTTCAAAGAACTTAGTTACAAAGCCTATTCCATATGCATCCCATGAATCACTAGCATGAAGGGTTGAAATTCTTTCTCTGGCTCCTTAAATGCTAAGAGATGGGTAGCATTTTTAAGTGCACGATCATCTCATAACTTGCTCTGATAAGGGCAGTGCTGCAAAGGCGGTGGAGGAAGGTAAGAAGTATTTGTAGAAATCAACAGGTGATTGGAATTACAATGACAAGACTCAGACGAACACAAGTGGATTCACACTAGATAGACGTATAAGGCAGTTGTTAATTTGTTGTGGATATATATGCATGGCATTTGTTGATTTGTTATGGACAAAGGACGAAAGACTTTGACGAACCTCTCCTTAAAATAACGCCTTCCACTTAAAAATATACATATAATATACTTTTATTGTATATTAAAATTTGTAATTGATTTTATTGAATTACTAATCAAATTCAATTAATTTGTGTATTCATTAAATATTATTAATTAAAAATAATTTATTTTTTTCACATTAAATTATTTATTATTAATAATTCATATAAAATTAATAAATAAAATAACAAACACAGTAAAATTGTAAAATTATAATGTCTCGACTAAAGTTCCACACTAAAATGCTAAAATCACTCACGAAGAATGATTAAGCAAAAAAAAAACGCCACACCGATTGTTTTGGTGGAATTCTTGTGCTAAAAATTGTTGTTTGTACTAAAAACTCAACACAATGAATATGGGCATGTATCAAAAGAAAATTGTACCTTGATAGTCTGTCAGGGTCGATTATGGACATCCTGTGTTGAATTCTCCTCGAAATAAAATAACAAACACAGTAAAATTGTAAAATTATAATGTCTCAACTAAAGTTCCACGCTGAAATGCTGAAATCACTCAGGCATCATGATTAAGCAGAAAAACAACGCCACGCCAACTGTTTTGATGGAATTCTTGTGCTAAAAATCGTTGTTTCTACTACAAACTCAACACGATGAATATGGGCATTGATTAAAAAAAAAATTGTACCATGATAGTTCGTCAGGGTCGATTATGGACATCCCATGTTCGATTCTCCTCGATGACAAACAAACTCAGACTCGCAGGTATTGTATGTCCCAATCAAGTTGTCAACAATTTTTTCATGCATGTGCCCATGCCCTTCCATTACGCTCTCGGGCAAGGTCAAGGTTGGGATAATTCCTTCAATCAATTGATATAAAATTGAACGAGCGGGACCGAGGATATTTTCCCTTACCAGAAAATGTATTAGGACACAAGATTTTATGTTATAATAGAAAAGCTCTTGTTGGTCTACCCATTTGAAGAACTGAACAACCATTCTGGCGTTAGAGTTTTCACTAGAATCTGATCGATATGATGGGTTTCAATCTAGGTAATATTTCATGGTTTTCATTGAAATCTAGGTGGTACTGTGAAAATAATTCACATACCTTGCACATGATTTATTCTTCTTCTTCGGATAAGGGCGGCGCTGCAAAAACAGTGCAATAGGGCGGTGGAGGAAGGTGAGAAGTACTTGTAGAAATCGACAGGTGGTTGGAACTACAATGACAGGACACAAACGAATGCAGGTGGATTTGCAGTGGACAGACGTATGTGGTAGTTGTTGATTTGTTGCAGATAGATATGTGTGGCAGACGACGAAAAGCTTCGAAAAACCTCTCCTTAAAAGAAGGCCTTCAACCTAAAAATATACATATAATATACTTTTATTGCATATTAAAATTTGCAATTGCTTTATTGAATCACTAATCAAATTCAATTAATTTGTATATTTATTAAATATTATTAATTAAAAATAATTTATTTGTTTTTACATTAAATTATTTATTATTAATATTCATATAAAATTAAAAAATAAAATAACAAACACAGTGAAATTGTAAAATTATAATGTAAAACTTATTATCAATTATTTATATAAAATTAAGAAATAAAATCACAAATATAATTTTTATTTATATAAAATTAAGAAATAAAATCACAAATATCACTAAAATTATAATGTAGAACTAAATTCCATTATAAAAATATATCATTATAATAATAACATGTATTATATAGCATGCATAAGTAGGTCTGTCATAGTGCTAGGTTAGGTCCATATGCATATGTACCAGTTGGTTCATTGGTAGTGAATTCCATCACTTTGTTGAAAATATGAGGAGAATTAAATAATGAAAGTTCACTTAGTTAAAAAAAATAGAGGATAATTGCATTTTCATAAGAAAACTATTTTTAAACATTAAAGTTGTTATAATTTTAATAATAATTTTTTTTTAAATTCATAATTATATAAAGATTATTGAAAAAAAAAATTTAACATCCTTTTTTAATTCAACTTGATAATGAAAGGCCCCAATTTATGCAGAAACCCAAGAAACAACTTTAAAAAAGTTCTCCACTTTTATGAATAAATGTATTTTCAGGAACCACTTAAAATGCGAACCCTAATTCCATGGACTACAACTAAAACCGCGTAAAATGTTAACCCTAATTCCATGAACTACAACTATATTGTAAAGGATGAGTTGTTCACCTACTAAACTCCACATAATGTTCATTATCCCATTTTCGCTTTATGATGGACTATCGACAAAGACTATTGACTTTCGGCAAGTGGCACTTAACACGTTCCCCGCTTGTATGAATAAATGTTTTATCAGTATAAAGAAATGTGAACCCAACCCTAATTCCATGTTCATGCATTATTGTAAAGGACGAGAAGCTCTGCCAATGACAAAGACTCTTGACTTTCAAGCAGGGGCACTTAGCACGTTCTCCACTTTTTTTTTTTTGAATAAATGTGTTATCACAGTAAAGAAATGGCGGAAAATGTGGACCCTTTTTCGTTGATTTGTGTAACACCGCTTGGAGCTGGACTGTGCACCACCAACTAATTTTCAATCTATCAGTTGAAATTTTATTTCGCCCTCACCTATACGCCCATTTGTCTTGTCTTTTCTCAAATATTTCTCGACGCCAAACACCAGGGTTGTTCAATTGATATATGCAGACCCGTCGGCCATTTCAAAATCTTACCTACCACCCTCTTTCTTTGATTTGTGTATCACTTCTTGGAGCTGGATTGTGCAATTGAAATTACATCACAAATAAATTTTCAAGGGATCTCTTGAATTTTATTTCAGGTTCACCTATACACTCATTTATCTTGTCTTTTCTCAAATGTATCTTCATGGCAAAGATCACGGGTTGTTCAATTTATTAAGTCGAAAGGCGTACACCTATTGACCATGGGCACATTCAATAGGTTTTTAGTGCTTAATCAGTTTTGTATGGACAAGATTAAATATTGATGGAATATTCTTAGTAGTCCCAATAAATCAATGGTTGTGATTTCAACCACTAACTTCCTCACTATTATAAAGACATTAGTTTACATGTTTATTTTTTCACTTTTACTTAATCATATTTAAAATTTACTATGGTGGCTATCTGATTACCACGTATGAGTGATTAGGGTTTCATTTTCTAGGTCAACCTAAACCTTTGGCCTTCACCAGCCATGTTCTGGACACACTGCCTCCTTCCAGCCAACTCCTTTCGACTCCTTCTGTCCACCTTTGGCCGTTTCTCTTTTCCGATGGTTCAGGTTTTGCAAACCGTCTTTTTACAAGCTAGCCACAAATTTGTGGATGTGCTAGTATAAGTTTCAAGTCAGCATGCCTTTCGCTTATTTATCCACCACTATCTGGTTCAACTTATTTGTTCAATTCATAACCAACATCTTCATATTAGGCTGTAGAGTAACTCATTATTCTATGTACAGTAATATTTAAAAAATAATAATTTAATGTTCATCATAAATAAAATATTTCAATGTTCACTTTGAGTTAAATATATAGATATTTAATTTTTTCAGTGTAATTCTACAACTATTATGAAGGGATATCTAATTCCTTCAATGTTTAACATATAATTGACAAGTCAAAATAAAAAAAATATTAATAACAAAATAAATGTTTTAATGTCAATGATAAATAAAATATTTCAATGTCTATCTTCAATAAAATATTTCAATATCAACTTTAAATATATATATATATATATATATATATATATATATATATATATATATATATATAGTGGAGATGTGTTATTCTTTTTCTGTTCCACACACACATATATATATATATGGTAAATCCATCTTAACTCCAAATTTGTCATAACTCCACTTACTACTAGTCTTATTTTGGAGTCAAGCATGCATGCACAAGGAAATTCTAACCTAGTCCCACTTTTCTCATGGAGATTGCTATATATATGTATATCACTCTCTCATTGTAAATTAATTTATTCCAATGAATTCATAGTTCATTCACTCTTCTTTCTTTATGGTCTCATGCTTGCAAGTGTTCTTTCTTCTTAGCAATTAGATTATTATGCTTAATAATTTAGTATTTTCTTTGCAACTAGATTCCTATGAAAATTTTTACATGATACTAGAGCTTGTAAGGAAAAACACTAATTTTCTTTACATGATATCAAAGTGTTTCGGAGGAGCTTGTAAAAATAAACTAATACTTACTTTGCAAAGCATATCTTGAACCTGGAAGGAGAAACACTAATTTTCTTTGCATGTGACAAAGCACAAAATCATATTTTGTTTGCAGGTGACAAAATGATTAAATAGCACAGAGAGAATGAATCCTCACACTATTCAATTACTTTGAATGGAAACCCAAAATTAAGCTTTTATTAAGAAGCAAGGGACTCTAAAAAAATCACAATGGAAACTTATTCAAAGCCTAACTCCACAGTGGAGAAAGAAAAGTATTTCAACACGATGGATAGAGCATATGGGTTGATACATCTACTTTTCCATGTAGAATCTACTTCCACATTAGATGAAGTTTAGACCAAATTGAAGGGTTTATTTGGGAAACATGATAAACTACGAGGACACATGCTAGAGAATGAGCTCATCTCAATGAGTTTTGACACCATATAAGACTTCTTCACACTGTTTAAATCTTTGTTGCTACAATTCAAGTTATGCATAATAAACAAGTCGAAGAAAGAGGAGTAGGTAATCGTCGGTGCAGCTTGGAAAATGCCGTTTACGTAAAGGAGAAACCAACATAGTGACAGTCCACCAAGACTCTTGACTTTCAAGAAGGGGCACTTACCACGTTCTCCACTTTTTTTGAATAAATGTGTTCTCACCAACAACAAATTTAGTTATCTATATACTTTGTGACGATTACCCAATAGATCTCGATTGCGAGTATTGAGAAAGAGAGATCAACGGGTAGCCACTTTGCCACTTGAGAGATCAACCAGACGAGGAGAAGAATATTGATCTTACTTTGTATTCCATGGCTTCCACCTCATATGGAAACATCAACAACAACTATGTCTTTGATGTCTTTATTAACCACCGGGGTCCGGATTGCAAGAAAACCCTGGCCAAATATCTCTACGACCGCTTTATCAAAGAAGGATTGCGAGTATTTCTGGACGTTAATGAATTGCAAGAAGGAGAGGAAATAACTCCTCAAATCGAGAGAGCCATTCAAACAACCTCCGTGCATATCGCTATTTTCTCTCTACGATATGCGCAGTCAAAATGGTGTCTCGATGAGCTTGTGCTCATGTTCAAGTCAGGGTCAACTACTCTTCCAGTCTTCTACGGTGTTAAACCTTGAGATCTTCGATGGGGAACGTGGGGCAAAACTGGAGTCTATGGTCAAGCCCTGAAAACGCTCGAGAGGAAGAGAGCATTCGATTCTCAACCTCGATACGACCCCAACACTATCCAAACATGGAGGAAGGCTCTCTCTGATGTTGCAGAAATAAAAGGTTTCGACATGGAGACATGTAACGGGTGAGTAATCCAACTCTCCCTCTTAGTCTTACCTTTTAACTTGTTGGATTGATAGATAGTTTATATTGGAGGCATTTCTGACTCGTAATTTTACTTCAGCAATGAGCAGCAGCTCCTTCAACAGGTCGTGGAAGGACTGTTGAAAAATGTAAAAAGACCACTACATGTATCTAGATATCCAACTGGTTTGGATGAGAAAGTTAAAGAATTTGAAGGGAAAGTGTTACTGGAGCAGCAAAGCAGGGAGACTAGAGTTATAGGAATTGTCGAGCTTGGCGGTGCTGGCAAAACTACACTAGCAAAAGGGATTTTTAACTGTCGGAGATCAAATTACAAGAAATCTTACTTTCTATTTTGTTAAACATAATGTAACCTCAACAGTCCGACTATACACTGCTAGCTGTACTGGACAGTTGTACTTTCTATTTTTGTCTTGCTTGAGCCTATTTAGCTCAGCCATCTCCCATTGCATTGGAACTTCTTTTAATCTTCTAACAATCTCTTCTTCATATATTCCAATATACTGTTCTATTCTTTCTCTCTGCATTTCTCTTTACTTCACAATTTATCATGGTATCAGAGCTTCAGTAGTAAGCCTCTTCACACAGTCTGGAGAGCAACTCGATCCTCACAGCGCAGAGCTTCACGGATCTTGAGAGCACGCGACACAGTCTCTTTCACAAGGTTTGGAGAGCCATCCGTCATACTCTCAGAAGATCCTTGTAGGAAACTTCCACGAGGAAGCAGAACGTCTTACGTTCAAAGATCAATGTAGGAAGATTGCAGAGGTTGCAGAGCGTATTACGCCCGAAAGAACGAGGAAGAACAGCACGCAGAAGAAGAAACAATAAAGATTCTTGTAATCCTTTCAAGAATCATCAAGATTTACAAAGAAGAGCTGCAGAACAGAAGATCATTTAAAGAACTCGAAGAATTTGTGAGAATTCGTTAAAGATTCAATGCAGAAGGCAGAATCGCTTAAAGTTTTCAGAAATTTGCACAAATCTGTCAAAGATTGAAGCAATGAACAAAGAATTCGTGTATTTCTTTCAAATCTTTGAAAGATTCACGAATCTTTCTTCCACAGGAGTAAAGAACGTGTCTCAGGTGCAAAGAACCGCCATTGAAGCCATAAGATTCGTCCTGCGAATGCATCCAGAGCAGGAAACCAGTTCAGAAGGGACGAGGAGAGCGCGGAAAAGGTGAAAGCATTTCAGCCGTTAGATCTTTGCGCAGAGGCCCGACAGTCGTTGGATCAGTGAGAAAGTGCACGAGGTTTAGTCCTCTGGAGAGCACAGGAGAGATTTCGACTTATGAAGTCGTGAAATTCCGACATCATCTGGACTGTCCATCAAGAGACACGTGACGAGATCCTATTCCATCGCAAAATCGGTACTCGGGAGTTGGACGCGCAAAGGCAATTGCACTCCAAAAACTCCGATACGCGATATCGCGAAATCCCGAGAGGACTTGTGAGCTGTCCATCTCAGAGGACAGGTGGCAGCAGATCCAAGCCATCACTCCATCGACATTTTGGAGTTTGCGGTTTTGAAAGATCGTCGCAACAAGAGTCCGAAACTCGCGAAATCGCGATACGTGAAATAGCGATAAGATCTCAGCCTTTTTTTGTTTGGACACGCGGCGGACATCGAGGAAACCGTTGGCATTTCAGCATTCGAGGTTTCAAGTTGACAGAGAAGTTGTGTCAACGAAGCATCGCAAATCGCGATATCCCGAGGTTGAATCAAGACCGTCCATCTTTCAAGGACGCATGGCGTAAATCCGAGGACTCGGGAAAAGTCCCGAAAAGGAAAGGGCCATCGATGCATCGAGATTCGGTAAATCGTGAATCCTGATGACAAGTGATCGGGTTTCTTTAGGGTGAAAACCCCGTAAACGATCGGAGCCGTCCATTTTGAGGAGACATGTGGACGAGATCGGGAGAGCCCATCGGCAAATCAAGATTCGGCGTTTCGCGAATCCTAAGGACAAGAAACACGAGCACTTCAGAACTCCGAAGTTCGAAATCCCGACAGGAGGAAAGCTCCATTGTGGGGCCCACCTGACGTCATCTCATCAAATCGCGGGATCGAGAATATCCACAGTGAAATCCCTGACGCAGATTTGAGTCGTCCATCTGTTAGGACGCATGGAGGCGATCAAAGCAATCGCGAAATTTCCCGAAATCAAAGCGCCATCGGAAAATCGGAGATCGGGGAATCGAGGAGTCAGAAAAACTCGTCATCAAAAATCGCGAAATCCTGACAAGATCTGGACCGTCGAATTGTCCAAAGACAATTTTTCCCATTTCGGCGATTTGAAAGACAAAGAGCTAGAAAAGCCCGTAGTGCCTTAACATTAAAGTGCGTGGTCAGATTGCAAGGAAACTAAGGGCCAATTCAAGCCCGATAAGCTCCCTTCAGCCATCGGCAAATCGGCGATCGGAGGTAAATACGAACTTTCCCTCTATATTTTTTTTTCTGGTTTTTTTTTTTGTATGGCGTCATCTAGCAATTTAGGACCAACTCAGGGTCTGATTCTTCTGGGAAAGAATTACGAGTTCTGGTCTTTCGGATGAGATCATTCTTGCAAGCACAAGAGTGTTGGGAATCAGTGGATCTTGGATATGTGGAATCGGATCCAGCCGCCCTCGCTGCCATGACAAATGCGCAGAGAATCACTTAGGCAACACTGAGGACCAAAGAAGATAAAGCAAAATTCTAGATTCAAAACTCTGTGGATGATTCGATTTTCTCGAAAATCACAGGCGCTGGTACTTCAAAACAGTCCTGGGACATCCTTAAATCTTCCTACCAAGGAAATGACAGGGTCAAAACAGTTAAACTACAGACCTTGTGGACGCAATTCGAGACTCTAAGGATGACAGAGTCCAAAACTGTGGATCGGTTCATGACCAGAGTCATGGGAATCGTGAACCAGATCAGACTGATTGGTGAAACCATCACTGATCAACGAATTGTTGAGAAAATTCTCAGAAGTTTACCCAAGAAATTTGAAATGGTTGTAACAACAATCCTTGAATCCAAGGATCTGTCAAGATTTTCAACAGATGAATTAATTGGTTCTCTGGTGACACATGAGACCAGACTGCATCTTACAGATGAGTCAATCTCTAATGCTTTCAAAACTCAATTCTCCTTCAGAAGAGGGAGAGGCAGAGGAAAAAGCAGAGGTCACCAAGGAAGAGGGAGCAATCAAAGTTACTCTCACTCCAGTGGAGGTAACAGACAACAGTATCCGAATCAAAATTTCCAAGGTCAAAGACATCAGCAACAAAATCAACATCAGAATTTCCAGCCTCAAAGAGGTAGAGGGAGAAGATCAAATGACAAAACAAGCATACAATGCTATTACTGCAAAAAGTATGGGCACTATGA
>ML784217.1:1363808-1374167 GCA_009831015.1 Picea engelmannii | reverse complement strand
ACAAGACATGGGATCTTGTTGATTTACCAAGTCACAAGAAGAGTATTGGTGTCAAGTGGGTTTACAAAACTAAACTCAATGAAAAAGGGCAGATTGAAAAGCACAAGGCAAGACTTGTTGCCAAAGGATTCTCACAACAACCAGACACTGATTATGGTGAAACTTTTGCTCCAGTAGCAAGATTAGACACTGTCAGAACTCTATTGGCCATAGCAGCACAACACAAATGACAAGTATACCAGATGGATGTCAAGTCAGCATTCTTGAATGGTTTCTTAGAAGAAGAAGTTTATGTCGATCAACCACCTGGATTTGAAGTCCAAGAGCACCCAGCCAAAGTGTATCGGTTGAAGAAAGCCTTGTATGGATTAAAACAAGCTCCACGAGCTTGATACAACAGAATTGACACTTATCTGATCAAAAGTGGTTTCAGCAGAAACCAAAATGAGCCAACTCTTTACACCAAAACAGATTAGCACGGTAAAATTCTAATTGTATGTTTATATGTTGATGACATGATCTACACATGAAATCTTGAGTTAATATATTTTAAACATGCCATGCAATCTGAGTTTGAGATGACAGATCTTGGCATAATGAAATATTTTTTAGGGATTGAGGTTCATCAATCAACCAAAGGCATTTTTGTCTGTCAGCAAAAGTATGCAGCAGACATCATCAAAAGATTTCACATGGAAGGATGCAATCCAACAGAAACCCCCATACCTTTAGGCATAAAGTTGAGAAAGACTGATGAAGGTCATACAGTGGACTCTACCCTGTACAAAAGTTTAGTAGGCAGTTTGTTGTATCTTACAACAATTAGGCCTGACATTATGTATGCAGCCAACCTTGTTTCCAGATTCATGGAATCACCAAAAGATTCTCATTGGAAAATGACAAAACGAATTTTGAGATATGTAGCAGGAACAATAAAATTCGGCTTATGGTACACTACATCTGATAGTAATCAACTCTCTAGTTACACAGATAGTGACTTTGCAGGCAATTTAGATGACAGGAAAAGCACATCAGGATATGTTTTTCAACTGGGCACGAACCTGATTTCATGGCCATCAAAGAAACAACCAATTGTATCAATATCTTCTGCAGAGGCAGAGTATGTAGCTGCTACCTCAGCTTCATGTCAAGCTGTATGGATGAGAAGAATATTGGCAGACATGTCACATACAAAAAATGATTCAACTCCTATTTTCTGTGACAATACATCAGCAATTGCATTATCTAAGAATCATGTGTTTCACAAGAAAAACAAACACATTGACACTCGTTTTCATTTCATACGCGAGCTAGTCAATAATGGTGATATTGTACTACAATTTTGTGGTTCTTGAGATCAGCTTGCTGATATCTTTACAAAGCCACTAGGAAAGTGAGTTTTTGATTTTCAGAGACAACACTTAGGCATAGTCAGTGCTGATGATTGTAACTGTTGAGTTTAAGAGGGAGTGTTAAACATAATGTAATCTCAACAGTCTGACTGTACACTGCCAGCTGTACTGGACAGTTGTACTTTCTATTTTTGTCTTGCTTGAGCCTATTTAGCTCAGCGATCTCCCATTGCATTGGAACTTCTTTTAATCTTCTAACAATCTCTTCTTCATACATTCCAATATACTGTTCTATTTTTTCTTTCTGCATTTCTCTTTATTTCACAATTTATCATATTTGATGTCCGAGAAAAAGTAGCAAGAAAGTCTTTAAAATCCGTGCAGAGTATGATTCTTAATGGCTTGGTTCAGTCGAATGTGCAAATAGACAGCACTGATGATGGTATAGAGAAGCTCAAAAGGTATCTTTCATCTTGTCATGCTTTCCTAATTTTAGATGATGTGGATCATGTTCAGCAGGTGGAAGCATTACTTTTACCGGTGAAAGATGTGCTTCACCAAGGTAGCTTAATTCTAGTCACATCTCGCAATATGGATGTTCTTACAAGTTCCGGGATTCTAGAGTCTTCTATTTTGAAGCTAAGAGGACTCGACAGAGATCACTCCCGAGAGCTATTCTGCCGGCATGCGTTCGACCAGCCATATCCTCTTATAGAATTTGAACAACTAGTTAAAGAGTTTGTGGATGCCAGCGCTGGATTGCCATTATCCCTAAAAGTGCTTGGAGCTCTTCTTCGTGGAAAAAATTTGGAGTACGGGAAAGCGCAATTGCACAAAATCTCCAAAACACTTCCCAACGATATACTGAGTAGACTCAAGATTAGCTATGACGGTCTAGATAAAATGGAGAAGCAGATGTTCTTAGACATTGCCTGTTTCTTTATAGGAGAAGACAGGGATACCGCCATAAGAATATGGGACGGAACGGAGGGGGAAGGATGGCTGAATCTTCGGAACTTAGAGAACAGGTGTCTGGTGGAAGTAGAGGATGAAAATAATACAAACTGTATAAGAATGCACGACCATCTGAGAGACCTGGGCAGACATATTGGGGAGAATGAACCTCCGGAATGCACGCTTCGCCTTTCGTGCCCAACCCACGACCTTCGTCATCTGTCCGACAAATCACTCGTATGTATTTTAAAGCTTTAGACCTACATTCAAAATGTCTGTTATGTTCTGAATTCTCAAACTTTGCAAGGATGTCAATGATCTTGATTCTAACATCTCTGAGAAAACAACTTAGGTGCGCGGGATTAGCACGATTCACTCAAATGGCTGCGAAAGGGCTCAACCATTGTTCAAAAACCTACGGGAGTTCGCAGGCAGTCGCTTCAAAACTTCTGTGAGCGGGTTGAAGCTTCTTGAGGCTAAAAGTCGTTTCGTGGAAAGAAAACTCATGAAAAGCATATTCAGCGTTGCGAAGTCACTAGTATGGCTCTGCTGGAGTTACTTTCGGTACTCCTGCCTACCTTCTTGGATTCCACTAAACAATTTAAGAGTTCTACACATAGGGGGGAGGGGGAGAAACTTGGAAACACTGTGGCTGGATGAATCTCAGGTAGTCAAGTAATTTCTTTAACATAATATATATTTTTTTAATTGCTTTGATCTTTAGTATTGTTAGCATACTAGTGGTCGAACCCACTTTGAAAATGTAAACATTGCAGGCACCCGAGCAGTTGAGGGAATTGTATATTGTATCTCACAGCGTGAAGGTTCCAAAGTATATCGGGAAGTTGAAGCATCTCGAAAAAATTGTCGTGCACGGGGATGGTCTCATCATAACTTTCCTTGATGAACTCTGCCAGCTGCAGTCGTTGAAACACTTGGAATTAGGGTACCCCGTTATAGATGTGGTTGAAGATCTAGTCGTGCCAGAATGTTTTGTGTCCGGTCTACTCCGGCCAAATTCTTTTGAGAACTCAACGACCTGTTTTGAAATGGAGCCACTGCCAGATTCCTTTGACAGCTTAACGAACTTCTACCTTACCTTGCCAGATTCCTTTGGGAACTTAACGAACCTCGAGAACATTGTCTTGTGCAAATTCTCCAAGTTGCAGAAGCTTCCAAATTCCTTTGGGAATTTAATCAACCTCAGAAATATTAACATGTCTTATTGCCCCGATCTGCAGATGCTTCCAGAGTCGTTGGGGAACTTAACGAAGTTGAATAAGATTGAATTGTCGGGATGTTCTAGTCTGCGCATACTTCCATATTCCCTTGGCAACTTAATTAACCTGAGCCATATTGACCTATCTTATTGCTCCAGTTTGCAGATGCTGCCAGGTTCATTTGGGAACTTAATCAACCTGAAATACATTGATATTTCCCATTGCTCCAGTTTGAAGATACTTCCAGATTCGTTTGGAAACTTAACAAACGTTTCAAACATTTCAATGTATGAATGCTCCAGTTTGAAGATACTTCCAGATTCGTTTGGAAACTTAACAAACGTTTCAAAGATTTCAATGCAGGAATGCTCCAGTTTGAAAATGCTTCCAGATTCGATTGGGAACTTAACGAACTTGGATGACATTGCCTTGACTCGGTGCCTCAGTTTGCAGATGCTGCCAGGCTCATTTGGGAACCTAATCAACCTCACAACTATTGAAATAGGATATTGTTCCAGTTTGGAAGTGCTTCCAGATTCGTTTGGAAATTTAAAGAGTGTACAAAATATTTACTTATGGGAGTGCTCCAGTTTGAAGATGCTTCCAGAATCGTTTGGGAACTTGAAGAATGTACAAGAGATTTTCTTAAGTCAGTGCTCCAGTTTGAAGATGCTTCCAGAATCGTTTGGGAACTTGAAGAATGTACAAAAAATTAACTTATGGGAGTGCTCCAGTTTGAAGATGCTTCCAGAATCGTTTGGGAACTTGAAGAATGTACAAGATATTATTCTGTCCGGGTGCTCTAGTCTGCAAGGGCTTCCAGATTCGTTTGGGAACCTAACGAACCCCCGTTTTATTTCGTTGTATAATTGCTCTAGCCTGCAGAGGCTTCCAAATTCCTTTGGGAATTTAATACAACTGGAACGACTACAGTTTGACAGAGTGATCGTCTCCGCCCAACTCCTTAGAAAGATGTAAATATTTAACTCAGATCGCTTCTTCGATCGGGGGAAAATTTTCTTCTACGATCGGGACAATATTGAACTATGGCCTTCCCAACTTGCACTTGCACATCCGCGGATTTGGTAAGGCAGTTGTCAGGGGCAATGGAAGGTTCTTATGAAAAATGTATTTGTTAATATGTTATGGTAAGGGGCAATGGAAGGTTCTTATGAAAAATGTATTTGTTAATATGTTATGGTAAGGCAGTTGTCAGGCGCAATGGAATAACTGCTTAATTTGATGCTATTTGCAATCAATTTGCTATTTTTAATGACTTGATGTAGCCAAAGTTATTCTTGTAAGTCGCAATTATAATTAAATTACATTAAATTGGTAGGTTATTTTAAAGTCAATTAGCACAGACAAATTAGATTAAACTAAGTTTTTAACAAACACTTTTGTGCAGGGACTATTGTAAAAGGATTTGCTTTTTTTCATTAGTCTCCCATCCAAATCAAAAATTTTATCCAGTCTTAGTTTCTTAATTTTTATATGAGGTAACACTTTTTTTTTTTTTAACTTATGAATTAGGTACAGTTGTTTTTTTTTATAACCATAAACTAAGTTTTTAACAAACACTTTTGTGCAGGGACTATTGTAAAAGGATTGGCTTTTTTTCATTAGTCTCCCATCCAAATCAAAATTTTTATCCCGTCTTAATTTCTATATGAGGTAACACTTATGAAATAGGTGTTTTATTTTTATAACAATGGGAAAATTTGAGGCATTATTTGGCTTCATATCGAGGCCATTTGGTTTCAAACTTAGAATTTTTTTTTCATTAATCTCCCATCCAAATCAAAATTTTTATCCAATCTTAGTTTCTATACGAGGTAACACTTTTTTTTTTTTTTTGTACTTATGAAATAGGTACAGTGGTTTTGTTTTTAAAACAATGGAAAATTTTGAGGCCCTATTTGGCCTCATATTGAGGCCATTTGGTTTCAAACTTAAGATAATGCCATTTGGTTTCAAACTTAAGATAATGGATATATATTTATGTCAAGATAAATTAATGCTAACTCCATCTCATACTATACCATCTCCATTTCCCTACTTGCATTGCAAGTAATTTCAGTCTAGATAGCACGATTTCATTAGGCCGTTTAAATAATTTGTAACTTTTTTCTTAATTATTTTATTTGACGATTTAAGTAATTTGTAATTTTTTTCTTAATTATTTTGTTTTTGGCGGTATTCTAATGTTATTTGTTATGATTATTAGAACATATCACAATTCGAGTAGAGTGATATGAACCATGCTTACTCACTTGGGAAAATTTAACGGTAGAAATTACTGTTTTGCTTCCTTGATACAAAAACTGGATAACAAGATAGTCCGGATAGTGATTGCTTTTGTCTACTTTGATAGACATGTTTTTCCATCATATTTGCATGGGATTTTGTAATCATATTCAAGCCATAAACAAATATATAAATATTCACACTGGAAACTCCCAATACCATCAAGTTTATGTCTTTTTTGGTTTCTGATTTGGTGCTCACTGTTTATACTACATGTCCAGGCTGGCCCCATGTCCAGGTTGGACCCATGTTTAGAATTTGTGAGTTTTATTGGGGCAAGATTTGGTGCTCACCGTTTATACTGCACGTCCAAGCTGGCCCCATGTCCAGGCTGAACCTATGTCTAGAATTTGTGAGTTTTATTGGGGCAAACCAAGCTCTTGAACATGGGAGAGTATAAGAAAAAATCCGTACTATTATTTTTTGTGAAGATAACTTTCACCCCCATTTTGGTGCAAACTGGTGAATCTGTGCATCTTATTTGATATGGTTCAACTAAATCAAACAAAAGATTACAATACAACAAAATAAAGATCAGACAAAAGATTATAATAAAACAACATAAAGGATTCCACTAGGAGAATATTATAGCAATTCATATCATAATAATTTCACGAGTCCATAAAGCAATGGAGATGAAGGAATTCATATCATAATGATTTGATGAGTCCATTGAAAGCAATGTAGATGAAACCAACGCTCTTCATAAACAATACAAGTTTAAATCATTATGATTAGGAGAATCATTCTAGTCTACTTAGGGAGAATCTAGAAGAAGTTTGAAAGCTCTTACCGAATGCATATGTTATATGTGTTGATTCACATGTGATCAAGTTGGAGATTTTTACAAATCCAACAAAACATGGTAAGCTCATTTTTCAAACTATGGTCAAGTTCACGAACGTGTAATTCTTCTTTGATAATCAAAGTACGTTTGAATCCCTTCTTGTAGAGTCTTCTTTTCCTGAAGTATAACCTTAGAGACAAAATAAAATTTCAAAGAAAAACAACCCTACTATATAATAGAAAGTATGCATGGTAAGTTTTGACTTTGAAAACCACATTTCACCTTCATTTTCTCTTTGTTCTTGATTAATAAACACAAATGCATGACATCCAATTCCATAATTTGGAGGATTCAAGTATGGAACAAATGCTTGTTGTGGCAGTGGAGGTGACTACACTTTTAGTCCACGACTTTTCTATAGCCAAAGCAAGAAATTAAATGGAATTGTTGTCACAACTTCAACTTGCTCTTATCCATCAATTTACCTGTCTTGGGCTGGAATTCACCACATTGATTCTGCAAATATTTATACACCCAATTACAATTATAATAGAAAGCCATGTTCCGCATCCCGCAATACTTTTTTGGTTTTCAGTCTTATCTCTACATTTAGGAAATATTTTTTTATTTGTATCCATTCACATGTATTAACTTATTATGTCCCTCAGCGCCTTCTACTATGACATGCACATCATAATCTGAAGTCATTTACGATTGACATATCTACGTCATTTGTTTAAAAATCCTTGCTATTGAAGGCTTAGCTCAACGATATCTAGGTATGTGCATACCGAGGAGGTGTGTGCCTTCGTTGGTGGGATAGGTGGATAAATGTAAGCAACTGGGTCTGCTACTTATGACACATGTGGATTTATAGATACCTTTGTTTTTTAGTATCGATTAATGGTTTAAACTAGTGCTTTCTTATTATATGTATGGCTTTGTAGCGACCTTTGCTTTTCAGTAGTGATTTCTTATTATCCCTGAAGGCAGGGGTTTGCTGCTTTGCAACTCCCCTTGTTTTATGTATGACTGCATGGTATTCGATTATTATATTTAACTATATAATAATCATTCTCATTCATTCATAATAATCATTCTCATTCATTCACGATGGATCAATCACATCTCAAATATTTTAATATATTTATGTTAAGTATTAACATTGTTATATATTAATATATGGCGATAATAATAATAATAAATTATTTTATAAAAATATAATATACAATAATATAATTAAATTAAGAGTATATATATGATGAGGGAAACCTTAGCGCTCTGAAGCGACTTCTCAGCAAACTAGATTGGATGAACGGAACGAGCCGTCGTGCAATCTACCGCCTGCTATGGTCTGGCACAAACAGAACCTTGATCTGATCTGTCAGAATGAATCCGGAAGAGGGGGGGAAACCCCCCTCATACAACAAATTCACGACCAACGATAGAACCAGAACAAGAGAAAAACGACCATCATTTGAGTCGTCGGTGCAGCTGCGCGACCAGATCCTCGCCAGAGAGCAAGGAATCAGAAAGGAAATGGATGTGGAAGCAAGAAAGTCTCATCCAAAAGCACCTCGTGGGTGGGAGCCTAGCAAATGCATCCCACAATTGGATAAACCACTGAGATATCTCATAAGCTCAACAAGAGTGGGTGAACACACATAGTTCATGCGAGAGCATGCCCTCATAGGCAAGTTTCTGGGATTGTGGCCGTCTGAACGTGACCTCAATCGATGGATAAAACACTGGTGGAACCCTAAGGGAGACTATGAGGTTCATCTCATCTCAAAAGGTTTTTTCACCATCATCCTGTACAATCTAGAAGATAAGGATCGAATCTTTGAGAATGAGCCATACTTCTACAACTCGGCATGGCTATTCCTGTGCTTTTGGATGAAGAGATTTAGCCCAGACAAGGAGGACTTCACAATGGCTCCAGTCTGGATCCGATTATACTCTTTGCCGCAAGAGTTCTGGATGGAGGAAATCCTTATGGGAATCGGGAACATAGTAGGTCATTATGTCAAAACATCGAAAGCCACAAAGTAAAGGAAATACAACTCATACGCCCAAATCTGCGTTTATATGAACATCTCTAAGGCTCTCTCGGGCTGTATAACTCTGGAACATCAGGACGAGGACTGACAACAGATGCTAGACTATGAGCATATCCCTTTCCGCTGTAGGAAATTCCATGAACACAGCCACCTCTTCAGAGACTGTCCTCTGAATGCTCAAGCATCCAAAGCCAACAACATCAAGCAGAAATATGGCTACACCGCTGTCATAGGCAGGAGGAAAAACCCTCCGAAAAAGCAAAATCCAGACCCAAAACCCAAGATCTCGACAAAAAAACTCGTATGAGATTCTGAACTAGTTACTAGCAGATGAAGAAATCCAAGATCCGCACAAATTGAAGCAACAGGAGAAAGGAAAGAACCAAGCCACACCCTCCTCTGGCCCAAATAGCAAGATCAACCTAGAAGAGGGGGGAGGCGTAGATGGGGACACCTTGATGCAGCTGGATGATTGGGATCTAGTAGACATCGACCTGGAAAAAATTGAGGAAGCTCTCAATCAAAAGGATCTGCAAGCCCTACCTGAAGAGAAACTATGAAAGGTACATAAAGTCTTTCTCGACTCCACAACAGGATCCACAGAAAGACTAGGTATAGCCACAGATCCAAGCTCATACTCAAAGAGGATACCACGAGAGAACAAAAGAAGGGGACACAAATAAGCCCAACAACTCATCAAGGAGGCTGACAATCTCATGCTCAACTCGGGGAAGATCCAAAAGCTTTCGGAGGGATACCTCCACCCAACACCACACTCACTATGATGAAGATCATCACCTGGAACATTAGGGGACTCAATGGTCGATCCAAACAAAGGATTGTTGAGATTGCATCAGAGTAGAAAATCCAGATATCCTACTGTTACAAGAAATAAAATGTGCTGGGGTAGAGACATAAACCATCTTTCAACGCATCTGGCGGGGTGTTGACGGGCGAAAATGACCGTCCGTCAATTGGAAGAACGAGTTCAGTCCAGGGTTGTCTAAATAACCCAAGCCATTTGGTGTAACTCGTTCTGACGGGTTTAATGGCTTCGTTAGCCAATCTAAGAATCCTAAAAGAAACGAATAAAAGAGAGAAATAACTAACTAATTACTAAACACACTATATATATGTACATATGTTCAAATGTAACTATAGTAGTTGTATTTAAGCAAAAGATATACAAGTCTCATTTATTTACATGATTTACAAGATGCAAGTTTTAATCGAAACTTACGAAAATCGATGTGAAAAATGATTGCTTCTAGGAAGCAAATAAAGAAAGAACATAAAAATATTTATTGTTTTTCTTTTATAAATTTAAAGAATCTTGCAAAAAAGTTAATGAAACATGAACATGTGGATAGTCAAAGATGAACCATACATTCTAGTTTCAATGATATGTAAATGACAAAAAAATACAAAGAAGCTATCCTGTCAGTGAATTAGTGAGGTGTATCCAAGCATTTGCATGAGTGGTGAACATCCAACTATCATGTCCAAGAGAGAAATCTGCAATGAACCTTATAATTGTTCTAAATAAATTCAGAACATGTATTGGCAGCTTAGGTTTTAATGACAGAAAAGGAAACACAAACATAAACCTGTGATCTCATAATTATACATGATTACAACAAGATAAATATGGAAGCAATCTATGCATTTTATCATTCAAT
>ML784217.1:1347078-1362506 GCA_009831015.1 Picea engelmannii | reverse complement strand
GACATATACTCTTGTAATAAATGTCTCATACTAAAGTGAATGTCTTAAGTTTGTCTCAAAGCAAGCCAAGGAATGGAATTATTTGAAAAGGTTGATTTTGTAGCTCATTATAATTATCAAGATTCTAATAGGGGCCCTTTAAATTTTGTAAAAATATAAGGGGAGTTGTTGGGGCCCAACACGGGGCTGTGAGTTCATTCTTACGGACTCCACAGGGGCTTCAGGGGGACTGGCCATTCTCTGGAATCCCTGCAACATCACTCTAAGAAAACCTTTTTCCACTATAAGCACACTCATTTCCCACTTCGAAGTCACTGGATCAACTTAGGAGGGGGATATCACAAACGTCTATGGGCCCCAAAGCCAGCATGAGAAAGACAAACTCATGAAGTGACTAATCCACATCAAGACACTGCTGACCACGCCCAATTGAATCTTAGGGGGCGACTTCAATATGATCCTGTCACTGGAAGAAAAAATAGGGGGCAACAAAATACTGGAGCAAAACAACGGTAAGTTCAAAACCCTTATTGATCAATTAAATCTAGTAGACATTGAAAATCGCAATGGAACATTTACCTGATCCAACCATAGATCAGGGCACCAACACGTTTCTTTCCATCTGAATTGCTTCCTGGTAGAAAAAGAACTAACAAAGGTAGACTCGAACATGGAAAGTCTTATTCTCCCAAAAGCAGGTTTGGACCACTGGCCGGTGGCCTTCTGCCTAGAAACTGGAGCAATGCCCAAGTACAAACCCTTTCGGTTCGAGAAATTTTGGCTTTCACACCCTGACTTTCATCAGCCTACAAAATCCTGGTGGGATCAGGCAAAAATAGATCATGGTACATGCATGTACAAATTCCAGCAACGCCTCAAAAACTTCAAGCATTCGTTGAAGCTCTGGAACAAACACACCTTTGGAAATATATTCCAAAGTATGCAGGACATAGAAAACAAACTAGCAGAGATACATAAAACCTTCATTTCATGGTCCTGAACTCCTGATCTAATGAAAGAGGAGGAGAAGCTCCAAGCACAGCTAGAAGAGAGGAAAAAACAAGAGGAAATATTGTGGAGGCAAAAATCTAGAGTCCAATGGATCAAGGAGGGGGAAAAGAACACAAAGTTCTTCCATAGAGATATGGTGCATCATCGTTACATAAACAAAATAACACATTTGGAAGATGCACAAGGAAACCCAATAAGGGAACATGCCCAAATTGAGGAAGAACTCAACAAATATTACTGAGATCTCCTAATGGAAACTAGCAAGGATAGAACAACAACAATCAAGCGGGTAACTAGTCACATACCCTCTTTGGTAACTCTAGAACAGAATGAAGCACTCATGAGACCTATCACTCAAGAATAAGTGGACCAGACAGTGAAAGAAATGCCATCAGGAAAGACCCCTGGCCCAGATGGCTTCACCACTGACTTCTTCCACCACTGTTGGGACTTAATTAGGGAAGAGGTATGGCAGGTACTGGAGGAATCCCGAACTTTAGGCCAAGTCCTTTCTGCTCTCAATTCCACCTTTCTCACCCTAATTCCAAAAGAGGAGTGGGTCACTCATCCCAAGCAGTTCAGGCCAATTTCCCTTTGCAACATCATCTACAAAATCATCACAAAGGTGATTGCAAAGCGCCTAAAGCCAATTATGCCTTTCGTCATCTCCTAGGAACAAGTAGGCTATGTACAGGGAAGACAAATAATGGACAGTGTCATACTAGCTCATGAGATCATCCACTCCCTCAAGACGACCAAAACTCCAGGTATGCTTATCAAACTAGATCTCTCAAAAGCTTTTGATAGAGTCAGCTGGCAGTACCTTCGCTCCATTTTAGAATCTTTTGGCTTTGATCAACAATGGGTAAATTGGATCTTAAACCGTACCTCCTCTGCCTTCTTCTCCATTCTAGTAAATGGGGTGCCTTCCCAACCATTTTCCCCCTCTAGAGGCACCATACAAGGCGACCCCCTTTCGCCTTTTCTGTTTGTGCTCATGGTAGAAGGTCTTGGACGATACATCAAATCAACAGTCCTGGAAGGCTCCCTCAAAGGCCTACCTTTGCACAAAATCCGACCAACGCCCTCGCATAGTCAATTTGTTGATGACACTATCCTCATGAACACCCCAACCGCAGGAGAGGCCAACAAGCTCAACTCCATCCTCTTTGATTTTGTAGAAGTCTCAGGCATGACTCTCAACCTAGACAAATCCAAACTCTACTTATTCAACACTCCGATAGCAATCCAAACTCATATCTCCAGACTCCTCGGCATACCCAAGAGCTCCCTTCCATCCAATTACCTAGGCATTCCTCTCACCGACGCATTGACAAGATCCATATCCTGGTACAATCTGCTTCTTTCCATTTCGAATAGGCTGAATAACTGGACCTTTCGGCCCCTCAACATTGCTGCCAGACTAGTCCTGCTCAAATATGTACTACAGACCATGTCTACTTACCTTTTCACAGCCTTGGAAGCCCCCAAGCAGGTCATCAAAGTAATAAGAAACCTTCAACGCAACTTCCTTTGGCACGGGCACCAACCAAACAAGAAATGGGCGCTAGTAGGATGGGACAAGCTTTGTACACCCAAAAACATGGGAGGGCTAGGACTCCATGATCCGGGAAAACTCAACCAAGTCATGGGGGTCAAAATGTGGTAGAGATGGCTAAAGACCCCAACAACTCTATGGGCACAATTTTGGAAACAGAAATACGCTCCTCTCACACATGCAGACCACCTCATTAGACACAATGCCCAAATACAGGGGTCTAATATATGGAATACAACCTGGCAAAATAGATACCTAGTGCAAAAGCATGCCTTTTGGGAGATTCAAAATGGAGAAAGTGCATTATTCTGGCAGGACTCGTGGCAACAACACAAACCTTTAAGTGAACTGGAAGAACTCAACACCCTCAGACAGACTCTCAACCATGACATATTTCTAAGGGTGAAAGATCTTTGGAGACCCACAGATCAAAGGCTGTAGTGGCATCAATGGAAAACATCTACTCATGAGCTACAGGTCCTAGAGGACTTAGACTTACAAACTTGGCAACACTATGCAAGCCACAGGAAAATCCCCAACCGAGAAGGCCCATACATACTTAGATGGGGGAACCCCACAACCGACAACTTCTTAGTCAAAGAGGCCTACTATCTACAGGGAAACCATGAGAATCATGACAAGGGGAACATATGCAACAAGGTCTGGAGCCCCTCGCTCTAGCCTAAGGTGTCCACCTTTATTTGGCTTATAGTGCACAACCGTGTCCTCAACTAGGATAACCTAAAGAAAAGAGGCTTCATAGGGCCCTCAATATGTGCCTTATGCCAACAACAAGAGGAAACAAAGGAACATATTTTCAATAGTTGTCCCTTCAGTCAGTGGATTTGGGATCAAGGAGCTCAAGTAATGCGCAGATCGAATCAAGACAGAAGTAGCATCAGCGACATCTTAGAGAATTGGGACTCACTCTCCTACAAAAATCCTATTCTTTCATACATCTGGCAACTCCTCCCAGGATTCACTCTTTGGCTAATTTGGAAGGAAAGAAACAAAAGAATCTTTCATTCCAAGGCCTCCACACCAACCCTAACTTGGGAGAAAATTGTCACGCTCATCAAAGAAACTACTAGAAGCAAACCTTGGCAACCAGATGACCTAAACTGCACTCCAGAGGAACAATACATACTTCAGAACTGGCAACCCAACATGAATAATCAAATGGTGGGAAACACACCTAAACGCCAGCACAACAGCCCTACAACATGGTCCCCTCCTCCAACAGGATTCATAAAGATAAACTTTGATGGGGCTTCCAAAGGGAATCTGGGACCTGCGGGATATGGATCCACTCTTAGAAACTCTGATGGTGAAATCCTCTACCTTGTAGTAGGCTACCTGGGGGAAACCACAAACAATGAGGCAGAGCTCACGGGCCTCTTACAAGGACTCCAAGTAGTGATGGATAAGAACTGCCGCAAGATTATCCTGGAGGGGGACTCTCAAATTGTCATTCAACTAATCACCAAAATCCTCCATGGGGAAAGCCCGATGAAAATCTCACCCAGTTGGAAACTCTCAGGGCTGCTAGAGAGATTCAGAACCCTCCTTAGAACCAACCTCAACATCATACCCTCTCATGTGAAAAGAGAAGCAAACAGGGTGGCATATTGCATGGCCAATGAAGGGGTGGCAACAGAGAGGGAATGCATCTACTGGGAGGCACACACCTCTGAAAGCTCATATATCTCAGATCAATGTCAAGCCCTTGCCAACAAGGATTTCCTATCCCCAGATGGGGTTCCACATCGAGAAGATTTGCCACATGGTGATGAGCTGGGCAGATCCTTAAATATGGGCCACACACTCCCATCTCCTCACCATTAAGATGGGAGCAAGCCTGAGCTTCCAAGGCCTTGGGATAAGGCCTATTGCATGCATGGAGAGGACAGGCACACAGGGCACTGAAGAATCAACCTTAACGGCCAAGCCTGTCATGCTCACAACCATGTTTATCAATAGCTATGAGTGAGATACAATGTATTGTGAGGTTGTCCAACCGAAGTTTGAAATTCCGGAGAGATGGTGCAACGCTAGCCACCAAGCCGATGTTCTGGTTATAGTCTTCATTATCCATATGCCAAGGGCAAGAGGCTGGTCTCGTAGAGGCGCAACATGGTATGAATTTGACTCTCGAAGGAAGCGACAACAAAAATTCGAGAAGGTGTTGTCCATAGCGTGAAGGAAACGAGCCCGTAAGACCAGGAAGCCTAGGATGCCTCCCATGGATTATGTGGAGGAGATTGTTCCGGAAGAACCCTTCCAGGTTCCTCCAGACATCTCTTCACTGTGCCAGATAATTGGGATCCACCAACTTGATTTCTGGAAGAAGCCAAGCCACGGGCAACATTATTGACGCACAGTCACAAGGAGGGCGACACAGAATGGGAACCTACCACCTGCTATGTTGAAGAGGAGTTTTCGGTCGATGCGGAAGAAAATGTGAACCCAACAGTAAGACAACTTTCAAAGGAAGCGGACTAGCAGGAAGCTCGAAGAGGACAACATTATGGGCACGAGAGTGAAGACAAGGAAGACATTCAAGCAAAGGAGGGTGGCAGGGCTCCAAAGCCACTCCTCTTGTCCTTCATTCAAGAAGAATGGCATGACCAGCCTCCACGGCTCCACCCGGACCACCAGGTGCTGATTTTTGAAGCAAGGAGCCAGGTGGATGACCAAATCCATCGAGCCCTCCAAATCCACTAATGCCTCGACATGCTGTACAATGCCTATTCAAACATGTCACCTAGGCGACATTTCCCAACATGCGCACAACCCTTCGCAATTCCAGCCAGCTTGGGAAGGAATGACGGAGTTGATGAAGACACTGGGTAATTTCTATTGTGAATGTTTATGATCAGAAGTTTCATTTTTTTTAGATCTAGAACTTTAGCCCTGTTAGAATTACATTATGTTGCCAGTCATAAGCTTTGGAAACAGTTTCAGATTCATGGCTGCCATCCATCCTGGTTTCCTTCGGGTAGGACAGATGGCAGACTGGTCTTTTTGCAAACAATCTGCATAGGAAGCCAGCTGTCTCAGTTTCCTTATGTTAGGTGGGACAGTTAGCATTCCAAACGTTATTGTAAACCTTCTCTTTAATACAAGTAGGATCCACCTCTCTTTTTTACTTAAAAAATAAATAAATTAAGAGTATATATATATTATATTATATGTATGTTAATAATATAATGTGTATTAATATATAATAATGATAATGATAACAATAAATTATTTTATTGTTATATACCAAAATAGGATTTTATTGCATGCTTTTGTTTTGACTGTTTGCGAGGGTTTTCACTATCAGATTTTACAGTAGTTTTATGGCCAACAATTGATTCATGCATAGGGGTTTCATTTAATTCAGAACCAACATCCTGTTTCCCATGTGAAAAGCGACTGGGTATTGCCTCGCCACGAGGGTTTTTCTTCAAAGATTCTGGCTCATTGCTTGAAAAATCAAACTGTTTCTTTATCAGAGGCTTATCCAGCATAGGGGTTTCTATAGTAATGACTGTAGTAAAATCATTTTGGGCTAAGAAACCATCCCAATCATCACCCAGGGTTTTCAAACGATGAACCAATAACATTTTAATTAAGCCATGGTGAAAGAGGCTAGAGTCGAGGCTCCGCTTCTTGTATCTTTTAGACATCTTGTACATAATCCTTAGCAAATAAAACAACACATTCAAATGGAAACCTATAAAGCGCATAATCAACCACACATGATAAATAAAAACCAGGCCATAACGACCCTCACAGGTTATAAACTGTTTAAGCACTGATAAGAGGCCATGCCATCTAACCTTAAGCAAAGAAACAAGAATACCTTTCTCACAACAATGAATCTTTCTGGAAGTCATGAAGAGGCCCGAGGGAACTTCTTCGATTTTAGAATTCTTGAACCACTTCTGACGGGTGAGAGGAAGCCCTGTGGCTTCGCTAAAAAACTCTTCAGTCACCTCCGACTGAATATCTCCAACCTTCGCTCTATATCCATCAAATTTTTGTGCGAATTCCTTAGTGACACGAAGGTTATACCCTTCGAACTTCTTAATGAAAGTATCCCAACCCTGGCCTTTCAAATCCTCGACTGCATCATCATGAGACAACAACGTTTGAGAGCCATTCGACTCTATTCAGAAAACAGGATCCATTAAGAGTATGACCAGATTGTAACATGAGCGACTCAAGCTAGCTATGGGTTTAGATGGCAGAAGTAAAAGGAACAACTTTGAGCGGATAACATGGAAACAAAACAAGCAAAACCCCTTCACGACATAGTATAACATCAAGGTTTCGGTCATGAAGTTCAAGCATTCTTGGTAACGAGAACCTCGAGTACAGGGCATAACACAAACCCTCAAACCATAATCAAACTGCCAGCAAAAGGATTATGTATAGGGTACGATAGTGGTGTATTAATCCCCATGTCTAGTAATGAGCATATTCGATTTGCAAAGGGGTCAAATAAATATGTTTACAATTCAAATGCGAATCGACATTCAACAAACTCAAAAGGGAAAATCATTCAAGTATTAAATAAGATGTAAGCGCAATGAACCTTTAAAAACCATGTTTTGAATAGGGTATAATGCGAAATTAAGTTTCCATGTTTGATTCATGCTTTCAATCATGAATCAAGCATGAAAACACAAATAAAAGAGAATAATCGAACATCTTTTATAATCCAATAATCACCCCTAAATGGTAATATTTACAGGATGACGTGAAGGTAGCTGCAGGAAGTGTCATTTGTCGTTCAAAATAGCAAAAACATGTAGGGTTTCCAACAATGGCGACTTACTGGAAGAATAAGTTATCTCTGCATCACCAACGAGTTCATGTTAGGACTGATCAGATTGATTAAAAATTAAAGAACAATTGAAAGGAAATCAAGCATCCCAATCAAACTCTAAAAACATCACATAGTCCAGCTTCAGATGTCTTTCTGTTCAAATGAAATCCGGTGACAAGTTTTAATCACGAGAGAAACGATATTCAAGACAATGACTTTGATACTATTGAAAGGGCCGCTGTTGCCAGCAGGCATCCATAGCCTCGGCAGGGATGTCAATTAACCCACTCTGATGTCTCTACCCTTTCCAAGAATTGTCAATTCAAAATGAAGGGCATTTTACGATTAATATCAAAATTCATACCTGATAATTTTCTTGAACTCGCCATTGCTTCGCTGCCAGCAGGCCTGTTCAGTACCCCAGTGAAGTTGTCTTGGCATCATGCATGCATTTACCCACTGCCTATAGACCTATTCAGTATCTCGGCAGGTTTACAAAAACTTCCCATAGCTCTCTAGAAGTTATTTCAATTTTATATGATTGTCAGGAGAGAGGGGTGATGCTGAAAATTCCAGATTCTGAAACACTTGATACTTTCCAACTTAATTTTTGGCTTGATGACCTTCATCATGATTCGAATTTAGTTTTCTAATAATAATAACTTTTCAAGGACAGGAAGGCATACTTGAGTTGTTTTCTTTAAAAACAGGGACAACATAAAGAGTTTTAATGATGATCGTATCTTCTCATGATTATAAAGTGAAACCAAGAAGATTAGTCTGAACAGGAAGTTTCTTTTGCCAGTTTGAGTTTCAGCAATTTACAGCACTGATACTTTGAGATGACCCTGACTGTTACTTTATGATGGGACATTCTGATTTCCTTCCATGAACGAAAAGGTGACACAGACATAAGTTTATCCCGAACACAGAAAGATCAAGCAAAATGAAAAGAACCAAAAACAAAAAAACAAAAAGAAAAATATGTACAAAGGTGGATCTAGAAACATCAGGAAAAATACCTTTTGAGAGTTTGGCCATTCACCGGGAAGGTGTTTGGCTGTCCCTCCAAATTGTGTAGACGGAAAGAGCTGGGACCTAGCTTTTCAGTGATTACGAATGGTCCCAACCACATGTTTTGGAACTTGATGTGCTCCCCTTTTTCCTCGTGAGGTTTATCCCATTTGAGAACCAGGTCTCCTACCTCGAAGTTTCTATCCGAAGAAGAGTTTGAATCAAACCAACTTTTCACAATATGTTGATGTTGATCCAAATTCTTCTTTGCTTGCGCTCTTACTTCCTCCAGTTTTAATAAGGCATTGATTCGACTTTCCAGAGGAGGGCAGATCTCTTCTTGGACTTCTTGCGATAATTACAGAGATGGGAGTAGAACATGAGGAGGCATGATTGCTTCTCTCCTGTAAACGAGGAAGAAAGGGGAATTACCAACAACAGTTTTTGGTGTCACTCTATCAAGCCAGAGTGCATTAAATAGTGCGTTGTGCCAGTTCTTGTGATTTTCAGAAACTGTCCTCTTAATGATCTTGATCAAATTTTTGTTTGTTGATTTCGTTAGGCCATTTCCTTAGGGGTAGTAGCTGGTAGAATATTTTAATTTGATTCATTTTTCTAAAGAGAACATGCTCATATCTAGGGATGATAAATAATATGCGTTATTGAAGACTAAACATTCAGGAATGTCGAATCTAGTAATGATATTTGAGTTAAGGAAAGATACTACCTAATTAGTGTTTACCACTTTCAAAGGTGCAGCTTCAGACCATCTGGTAAAATAATTCGTTGTTGTAATGATATATTTATGTTGCTGTGAAGAAGCAGGGTTAATTGGCCTTATGATGTCGAGACCCCACTGCTGAAAAGGTGAATCCACAGTAACAAGCTGCAAAGGGAATGCTGCCTTTTTCACTCATCCAACAACCTTTTGGCAGATTATGCATTTACGACATAATGTATGGGCATATTTAAATAACGTGGCCCAATAGTACCAAGCTCTTAACACTTTGTGAGCAGTGGTGTCTCCACCGAAGTGTCCACCAGCCTCACCTGCATGAAGTTCAGATAACACTTTTCCTGCTTCATCTTTTTCTAAACAACGCATAAGAAAACCATTGAAATTCTTTCTAAACAATACATCATTTATTAGATGGAAAGATGCAGATTTTAACCTGAGTGCTCTTCTGTTTTTAGGATCGAGATGATAAGGAGCATATCCATGTGTTAAATAAAATTTAATATCATCACACCAAGAATTAGCAACAACTTGTGTACAACTGACCCGTGTCTCATTGTGTTGATTTACAGTTGAGATGTTAATTTGACTTTCCTGTTCTTCAACTGAATCAACCACTAGTTTACATAGGCCTTGACCTCTAACAATTTGTGCAGGAGTTATTTCAAGGTCATATTCTTGTAACGATGTCATCCAATTTTCCCGTTCTTCATCTAGTTCCTTTTGTACTAATAAGTTTCTCACAGCAGGGTAAGGAACAATGACTTTAGTTCTGGATTTCAGCAGATACGACCGTAAGTGTTTCACTGCTTTAAAAAAAGCATACGCCTGCTGATCTACAGTTGGGTAATTCAGTTCATCCCCTTTGAAATCTGAACTCATGAAGGAAATGGGTACTTCATTGCTTTTAGTATTTTTCTGTGTTAACACAACAACATAAGATCGGTCGGAGGCGAAGGTGTAAAGAGTGAAATCTCGAGAGAAATTAGGACTCATCAAGGAAGGAGCTTCAATTATTGCTTTTTTGATAGAATCAAAAGCTTGACTTTCTTGGGGTCCCCAATGGTACTGAATATCCTTTTTAATTAAATTTTGCAAGGGCCTCACCATTTCCGAGAAACTTGGGATGAATCTTCTGACAAAATTTATCTGGCCTAAAAATGATTGCATAGATTTTTTAGAGGAAGGGGGAGGAAGTTTGGAAATAGCTTGGGTTCTTTCAGGATCGATGATCATTCTGTCACTAGAAACTATGAACCCAAGCAGTTTTCCTTGTTCCACCACAAAGAGTGACTTCTTAGGGTTGAGAGATATGTCGTACTTGTGACATCGTTCTAGAACAACCTTAAGGTGAGACAAGTGATCTTTCTTGTTTTTGGAGAAAATAGTAGCGTCATCAAGATACACCACTACTGATTGATTTATGAGACCATGAAAAGCAATGTCCATTGCTCTCTGGAAAGTGGCCCCGACATTTATAAGCCCAAAAGGCATCTTCCTGTAGGCATAAGTGTCCCAGGGAGTACAAAAGGTGGTTTTTAACTGGTCTGAGGGGGACATGAGGACCTGGTTGTATCCCGAAAAACCATCTAACAGTGATAGTCTTTCGGAACCAGATACCTGCTGAAGAATTTGTTCCATTGGAGGAACGAGGTAGTTGTCTTTATCAGACGCTCGGTTCAAGTTACGAAAATCGACACAAAGTCGAATTTCACCACTTTTCTTCCTTACAAGAACTAGATTAGACACCCATTATGTCTGTCTCATCGGGAAATTTATCTGTGCATTTAGTAATTTATATAGTTCTTTCTTGACAGTGGGTTCCAATTTAGGGTGCATCTTTCTTAATCTCTGCTGAAAAGGCCGAGTTTGTGGTTTCATGGGGATGACATGTTGTATTATATTAGGATCGAATGTTTTCAAATCGTCATATGTCTAGGCAAAAACATCCTTGACTTCTTTAAACAGTTTTATAAAGGCAGATCATTCTTTCCCGGAGCATCTCATTCCCAAATTGATATTTTGAGGATTATCTTTAGTCCCTAGATTTATCGTTTCATAAGTCAAGGAAGAACTATTCGTTTTACAATTAATTGACCCTCTACATTTATCATGCAAATCATAAAACTTCTCTAGTCTTACAACGGATATGGGAATAGAGTTTACCAGATCAGATGTCGATTTAGGAGATCTAGGATTTGATATTACCGTGAAGTTGTAGAGGTTTTCATCGTGAATGCCTTCATCGATAATTGCACCTTGGAAAGTGTCCTCCATATGCAAGAAGTTGATGATCTACTGGTCATCGTCAAACACTCTCCAATTGGTGATGTTTTCCGGGATCGACGACCTGAACAATAATTCAATCGAAAATGCATTCGGAGAGAGACCTTCTGCGATAAAAAGTTTAGCATCCACATTAGCCAATAAATCGGCCTCCGAATTACTTAATCTAGGAGTGGAATTGATGTTAAACGCTAATTTTTTTTGTATCAAACTCCATACCTCGGTTTGATAACTTCTCAGATGTGGTGACAAGCAATGTATGGAGTTTCTTACTTGCTTGACCATGATTTCTGAATCACCGAACACCATTAAATTTCTTAAGTTCATATCCAAAGCTTTCTTAAGCGTTTGTAGGAGTGATTCGTATTCGACAGTGTTATTAGTGCACTCGAACTCTAATTGACAGACAATGAAAGTCTTATTACCTGCGGGGTCGATGAGTACACATCCTGCACCAGCTCCTTCTTTGAATTTGGATCCTTCAAAGTAAAGTGACCATATCTGAGCTTCGTTAGTAGTGTTTGGCACATTTGGCAAAGATGGTGACTGAGTACAGGTCATGAGTTCTGATTGTTTCCCAGGATCGATGATGGGGGAAATTTCGGTCATGAAGTTACCAAAGAAGGTGTTCATTCCCTGTATTTCAAGTGAATTAGTAGGTGTGGTAAAAGGTTCATTTGGATCATTTAGATCTGTCATGGTATGTTTGAGATAACATTCACGATTTATCCTAATTTTATTTGGCTGCCCATTTTCCGGTAACCACAAGTGAGACCAATCTATGGCAAAGTACCCATGCAGCTGTTCGGACTAGTCCCTGCTAAAAAACAAACCATAGACTTCATGGATTTCAACAACAATGATGTCAATAATTTGGTGAACCTTAGGATTAGAAGATAGCCTAACTAGAACATTCTTAAGTTCACCAATTACCTTAACGTTCGTTCGATCAAGTGAATGATTTTGAGGCTAGAAGGTTGAACTTCTGCGTTAATTTTTTGACAAAAAGATAAAGGCATCACATTTGATGATGCGCCAGGATCCACTATGCAATTATGTACATTTCTATTGAAAATTTCAAAATTCAATAAGAAAGGTGGGACATTTTTACAAGTGTTAACAACAAAATTCTACTAATTGTTTGCTGCTGTCCCTGAAACAAATTCATTTACATTTGATACAGTTTTTTCAGTTTGATCCCTTTTATCTAGAGGTTCAGATGTCATTTGAGTAGGGATCTTTTGGGTTGTTTTAGAGCTGATTTCTGCAGTTTTTTTGTTGTTGTTCTTACTATTTTCTGCGATATTCAGAAGCATTTTCTGCAGAATAATAGGAAATTTCAAAAGCTCAAAAACATAAATATTAGCCCTCAGTTTTTTTAGCTCTTCAATCAAGTCATATTCTAAAACTGGGGATGCTAAAATCTATTTTATTTCATCTTGTTTCAAGTGTTTTGGAGGCACATTATTACGCATTTCGGAAGACGATTTGTTCTGTGTTTTACTTCCTGTGTTGTAAGGGTGGACAGTTTCAAAGTTTGCTTGGAAAATATTGTCGGAGAAGTGTTCAAAGATATTGGGAGATGATTTCTCTTATTCAACTACTTCTTCTTCAACTACGTCAACATAAATTTTAGGAGGGACAGAGTTATCATGTGCTTCAAGAATAGTTTGTAAAGCGTATTGTAAGCTTTCGAAATTAAGAACTTCAATGGTCGGATTTGGCCGGTTGGGGGGAAAAGGATTCCTGAAAGGAGGTTTAAAACTTTCTTTGCTTGAGGATGCCTCTTCGACTGATCTCTTCAAGTCTACAACTTGATTTGATAATTTTTGGAAAGCCTTTTGCAAGCTTTCTAAGTCTAAAGTTTTTGGTTGGCTTTTGGCTTGGGGAGGCCTAGTAAGGATTTCTATTTTCTTTTTGGAGGATGAGGATGTTTTAGCTTCACTATTGAGATTGTCTTTTAAACTTAATATTTCCTTTTCGATTTGGCTTGCCTCCTCAAAGGCTTCCAACAATATAGAATTTTTAGACATTTTAACCCAATTTTCTATATTATTATGTAGAGCTTTGGTGTAATATGCAACAATTAGACTTTCATCATTCATTGAATTTGTGGGAATTTGATTCTTTAACGTAAGGAACCTTTGATTAAAATATTTTTTTTTCCTTAGGGTTCATTTTTAGGCTGGAGGGTTCCATAACCAAGACTTTAGGAGATTTATCATCTCTAAATTTCTCTAAGAAATAGGTTTCAAATTTGTCCTAAGAGACAATGGTTTGGGGCTGTTGGGCGAAATACCATGTAGAGGCATTTCCCTCAAACGTATAAGGAAAGAGTCTACATACTACATCTTCATGCTCTACACTTCGGAGTCTAATGGCCAACATAAACTTCTTAATATGATCCTCAACAGATTGTTTAGAATCTGGATCAAACTTAGGCAACCATTTCTCTAGATGTTTTGGTAGTGGGTGTTGGGGTTCAGGTACAACCACAACATCTTGATCGAGCCAGGGTCTGGCGGGATGGTTTCGGTTTGCCATGGGTGTTGGTGGTGTCGAAGGATGAGATGAATCGGACGAGGAACTGACTTCGTTAGATGACTCTCCTCCTTAAGAGGATGGGGATGAACCAGGAGGGGAAGGTGGGATACCAGACCCTCCAGCTCCAAGAATAGGTGTTTCGACAAGATCAATGGTATTATCTGCTAGTGGATTGTAGAGGAGACCAGTGCCTTCAAGTTGTTCTCGTATATCCGAGAAATCTAAGGGCTGATTAAGTGACCTTCCAGGCTATCTGATTTAGGCCAAAGCACTATGTGTCCTTATAAGCGATCGATGAACAATTTCTTGGACTACATGTTACTACAGGCGAGAGAGTGTGTGGGGGAGGAGTCTTACGACTTCCACGTGCTATTAATTGAATTCAGGCCCTCCTTCTAGCACCAGTTGTTGACGTGTGTAAATGACACACTGTCAATTGGAAGGATAGACCCGGTCCGGGGTTGTCTAATTAACCCAAGACATATGGTATGACCTATCCTGACGGGTTTAATGGATCCGTTAGCCAACTAGGGTCCTAAAGATAACAAAATGAAATAAACTAACTAAAGAAAATGTTAGAAAAATAGGACCGCGGAGCAATAAAATAAAACAAATGCAGAAACAAAACATAGAAGACACAGAATACAAGAGAGACACAAATTTACGTGGTTCACCCAGTGTGGGCTACGTCCACTAGAGAAATTGCCAGGTCCTTCCTTTATTATTATCCAACAAATGAAGGGATACAACCTACAACAAAACCCACTGTAACTTCCTCTTCTTTCTCTCACAGTCTCCTCTCTCAGAATACAATATTCACCACAATCCATAGCCGCGATACATTTCCCTCATAAAAGAGGGTTGCCTTCTAGGGAAAAAAACCCTAACATAATCTCTACCGTTAGATTTGCGACCTTATAATGAACGGTCCAGATTTACAATGAAATTACAATATACTTTTACAAGGCAATTTTTGCTTCGGGGGCTTCGCCCCCGAACCCCCGCTGGGGGCCCGGTTGCCCCCAAATCCCCCAGCCGGGGGGATAGGCCCCCTGGACCTCGCAGAGGGGGTACCCCCCCTCTGCACTCCCCCGTGTGGAAGATTGTACATACTTCTGGGGTGTAAATACTTCATGGGGTATAAACACGGCTGAAAGTAAAAGACCTATAAATCAGGAAGATTATCAGGCTCCACAACCAACAATCTCCCACTTGGAGACTGAACTCAACAACTCCACCACTGCTGTATATGATGGACTCTGAACCTTCTTGGACCTGTCAAATTTCTCATTTTCATCTTCATTCTTGAAGACCAATTGAAACTGAGCAAGAACTTAGTTTCTCCCTGGTTACTCCCTTTGTTAACATGTCTGCAGGATTCTGGCTAGTGTGTATCTTTTCTAGCTTCAATTGTCCATCTTCCAAGGCGGATCGTATGAAGTGGTACCTCAACTGTATAT
>ML784217.1:1319190-1340981 GCA_009831015.1 Picea engelmannii | reverse complement strand
CATGACTTTTGGCGCTTCATCTCCTAGGGTTAGGTTTTTGGATGTCTAGGACTTTTGGAATTCTCGTTTATTGTAAAAGGGCCTTCAGAGCCTCATTGTAATCATCTTCTTGCGAATGCGAGTAGCCGTCACATCTCTTCTCAAAGATAAGCTGGCACCATTCTAGCGAGTCTTTCACTCTGTATTTTTACAGTCTCTGTACATTTCTTTCATTAATAGAAATCATGTATTACTGTATCTCTGTGTTTATGGTTGCATCTCTGATATATTTTTGTTATATTACTTGATATACGCGATATCTCTGTACATTTCTTTATTGTATCTCTGCTCTCATTTCGTGCCGAAAATAATCCAGATCACTTTTCTTTCGAAATATTGAAAGCCACCGATGCTGCCAGGCCCAGCTGTATCGTTCCTAGAGGCTTTCTGTCAAGAATCTCCCATTCTTCGTCCTTCATGGCCGCTGTCTTCTTTGCTACTCTGCTCAATGGTAGGAATAGATCCTTCTGATATAAATAGTCTTCCATCTACATCTTCCATAACTGGTAGTCTTGGCCGTTAAATTTCTCGACCTTAAACTTTTCATCTTCCGACATTTCTCCCACTCGAACCAGGAACCCTCTTTTCCTGCGAGTTACCTTATGCTCTGATACCATTTGTTAGAAAAATAGGACCGCAGAGCAATAAAATAAAACAAATGCAGAAACAAAACATAGAAGACACACAATACAAGAGAGACACAGATTTACGTGGTTCACCCNCTGTAACTTCCTATTCTTTCTCTCACAGTCTCCTCTCTCATAATACAATATTCACCACAATCCATAGCCGCGATACATTTCCTTCATAAAAGAGGGTTGCCTTCTAGGGAAAAAAACCCTAACATAATCTCTATCGTTAGATCTGCGACCTTATAATGAATGGTCCAAATTTACAATGAAATTACAATATACTTTTACAAGGCAATTTTTGCTTCAGGGGCTTCACCCCCGAACCCCCTTTGGGGGACCGCTTGCCCCCAGACCCCCCAGCCGTGGGGATAGCCCCCCCGGACCCCACAGAGGGGGTACCCCCCTTTTGCACTCCCCCGCGTGGAAGAGTGTACATACTTCTGGGGTGTAAATACTTCATGGGGTATAAACACGGCTGAAAGTAAAAGACCTATAAATCAGGAAGATAATCAAGCTCCACAACCAACAGAAAATATTCTAACAATTGACATAATAATTACAAATATTTTTCTAAGAATGTGAATATACAAATGATTATGAACAATTTATATACATTTTACAAGGTTTGCATGAAATCTTGCGAAAATGATTGTTTGATAAAGTTTCTGAATCAAATATGAACAACACTTCTTTTTGTTTTGTTTTTTAAATATATTAAACAAATAAATACTAAATGAATACGATTGAAATAGTGACACAAAAACAGTCAAATCTAATTAATGTAATCATCGTTTCATTCATAAACAACTCTAAATAAAAGAAAGAATGCATCTACTAACCTCTAACTGATCAGTCAACTGAGTTTATCTTCTTGTATTGTGTGAGCTCCTGCCTATATTGTTGTTAAGGGAAACCTATAACAAAACAATACTAGCACTTCCAAAATACATTCAAAGAAGTATTTGATATTGGAGTAAATTAATAACAACAGAAAGACGTCTAATTAAAAATCCTATGATCTTAGGATGATCAATATTTAAGAATGAGAGAAAACTCAGATATGAATATTGATATTATCCAACATTTAACATTAAGAATAAATTAAAAAATAATCAAATGATAGATCAATCACACATAAAAAATGGAATAAGAAATTATGGACACCATATAACATTTAACAGAATGAAAACACCATATGATGACAAGCTAAAGCTAAAATCAACCATAATAACATTCTCATAATACAACAGTAATGAAAGAACGAAATGGAATAAGCATCACACAGGTCTAAAGCCAAAGATGAATTTATTTCCCATATTCTTTCTCAAAATCACATGCCCATACTGTAGTACTGGAAGAATTTTTGGATAATAGACTCTTAAGGATAGAAAAAAAAATTAATACATAAATAATAGCAATTAACCATGTATTGATAAAATAGACTAAAGCTAATTTAAATCAATGCATAATCAATTATTCAAAGACTATGAAGATATCATAATGAAAATAAAACCATTTTACTCACAGGACAAAAGCCATTAAGCAACCTGGAATTCCATATTCTTCTTTGAAAATACTTGTCCATTCTCCCAAAGATTCCAACCATCCATTACTCCATTTGAAAAGAAAAAAATTTACAAAAGAAATAATATATAAAAGAGAAAGGATAAAAATCTTCCTCTCAAATTCTTGGATCTGTTCAACTAAATTAGGGGAAGTTTTATCGTCCACATGATTATCAACTTCACATTCGACCTCTTTAGAAACAGTTATAAAATCTATGAGAGTGTGACAACTGTCATCTTTTAAAGTCCAGGTTCCTTCTTCGACAGGAGGAGACATTGTTGGCAAAGAATGTTTAGAGGTGACAATTACATTTTGTGAAATATGATGTTTCTCATGATTTGCCAAAATGAAAGAAGTTGACAAAAATTGTGGTGCTTCAAAATCTTCAAGATCAACATGAAAATTTGAACCATCTTGAGATTGAGTATTAGTGCTCAATTAAGTTTGGTTAACAATTAATTGATCTTGCTTGTCTGAGAGAGAAATAAGATATTCAAACCATTCATTAATAAGCAACATTTATTTCAAAGGGAATCTAGTACAAACATGTATGAACCTAATTGAAAAATCATTGAATGATTCACCATTTTCTTTCCTTAAGCAACTTAATTCTTCACTCAATTCATCATAATAATAATTGTTAAAATATGATAAAAAATCAATTGCAAACTCAGACAAAGAATGAATCAAATTAGCCAGAAAAGACTCAAACCAATATTTAACCCGACCTCGGAAGGTGAGAGCAAACAATCTGCATGTAACATTAAGATCAATGATATTATGTCTTAAACATTTATAAAAAAAATTAGAAATATGGTCTACTGCATTTGTGTTCCCTTCACCATCAAAGGTGAGTTCTGAAAAGAGATCAACTGTCTTGTTGTGAATAACTGGTAATGAGACATTGAAAGCATGTTCCAACACAGTGATTTGGGTAGGAGCCATGAAAAATTAAGAAATTGAAGCAATTGACTCCAAATAGTTAGCTTGTCATCTAACCTTCCTTGTAGTGCATTGTAAGATGACACGGAAGAAGGATTTATAAATCTGGAATTATGAAAGGTTGAGGGGTGAAACATTTAATCATTAAATTTACCTCGGCCCTCCTTCTAGCGCCATTTGTTGACAAGCAAAATTGACTTTCTGTCAACTGGAAGAACAAGTCCGGTCCGGGGTTGTCTAAGTAACCCAAGCCGTTTGGTGTAACTTGTTCTGATAGGTTTAATGTCCCCGTTAGCCAATCTAAAATCCTAAAATAAAGAGAAAGGGGTAACTAACTAATGCTAAAAACTATACTATATATATACATACTCTGATATAACTATTTTAAATGTGTTTAAGCAGAACAAGAAAACATAAAAATCTCACTTATGAACAACATTTACAAGTTGTAAGTTTTACTAGAAACTTACGAAATCAATGTGAAAATAATTGTTTTTGAGAAGCATATAAAGAAAGCACATTCATATATTTTTTGTTTCTTTCTATAAATCTAATAGAACTTGAATTAATTAAACTATGAAACACATATGCACAGATAGTCAAAGCTGATCTAAGCTTTTTGGTTTCACTAATATATAAAATGACAAAAATTAGAAATAAAGAAGCTAACCCGATGTCAGTTCGTTAAATGTGTCCGTGCCTCTATGTGAATCGAAAGCCTCCAGTAGACACACCTATGAAATAAATCTGCAATAGACTTATATTGAAACTGTTCTGAATAAATTTATAGAATGAATTAGCAACCAAGATTTTAGAAACAAAACATGGAACAAAAATTAATCCTGTGATCTTATGATCGCAAATGGTTACAGTCAGATAAATCCGAGTGTAATACATTCATTTCATTGTTCAACTAAACATCGAAGAGAAATCATGATATTTAGATTGAAAAGATAATCATAGTGTGAATATCTGGAACATCAAATAATGAACGATATTTATAAAACAGACATCCTGAAACATAACATATCAATGAGTCTAAAGCTACATGACATATTAATATATCAAATTAAATAAATCAAAACATTAATGAAACAACATTTATGATGGACTAAAGCCAAAGCTTGTACGATGTTCCGTAAGTCTTGAAAATCATTCATTCATCATTGGTTCCAGGCCAAGATGCCTTTCATTTACAAAATAGAGAGTATTTAAAGAGTTTTTTAAATCTCAACTTCCTATATCCTAGGATAAGATCAGATCCCATAAGATCAAAATATTACAATTATGGAGGGCCTACAACCACTCATGATAAAATTGTATCTTAAATTTTTTTTATAAAAGTTTTTTCCTATTTACAAAATAAACAAAAATGAGACAATAACCATCTAGATCAAACATGTTCTGCCTCATAAAATCAGCATCAAATATACCATGTCTTGAAAAATGAAATAGGAACAAGTTAGATAATTTACTAACAACTAATTACTAATTTTTATATAAAAATGACTTGGCTACAGAATCGTGAGATTCTGTAGCCAGTGTTATATTGGAAAAATAAATCTAATTTTGACTGATTTGATTCAAAACGAATATCATGACTGTAATAAGATGGAACAATTCATTTTACCATTTAAACCAATGACTAAACATGGATCAAGACAACTCAGAATTGATTATGGCATTTACACTATCTGCATTCTTTATCACAATATTGCCTTTCTTCTTAAGATGTTTGGCTTCTCTCGATTTATTTACCCTGAGGTCACAGTTTTCTTTTGTCAACGATTCATTGTGAGCTCTGACTGCTTTGATTCTTTCTTGGAGAATGGGGATATCAGTATAGTACTGCTCAATCAAATGCAAGGAGACCTCGCAATGCACAGTAGGCGCGATCGGTCGATGGAGCGCATAGTTGGGTGTGAGAATATCAATACTACCTGTCGTCATCCCTTGACCAAGATTAATACCAGTAAACCCATCTTTAACCTCGAGACATGGTGGGAGGTTATTAACAAAATCATACAGTTGAACAAGATTGGATTTTTGACAATACAGATCTTCTTCTGCTAGGAAATTTTCAATTTCGGGGTCTGAAACCTCACTGACCAATTGAGCTCATATGAGGTTTAGGTCAATTCCTTAAAGTTCTCGATATCAGTCGACCAACCCTTTTATTTCAAAACCCTAACATTGTGTGCTTCTGTTTTGACTGTTTGTGAGGGTTTTTGCTATCGGATTTTACAATACTGTTATGGCCAACAATTAATTCATGCATAGGGGTTTCATTTAACTTAGAACCAACATCTTTTTGCCCATGTGAAAAGTGACTGGGTATTGCCTCGTCATGAGGGTTTTTCTTCGAAGATTCTAGCTCGTTGCTTGAAAAATAAAACTGTTTCTTTATCAGAGGCTTATACAACATAGGGGCTTCTATAGGAATGACTGTAGTAAAATTGTTTTGGGCTAAGAACCCATCCCAATCATAACCCATGGTTTTCAAATGATGAACCAATAGCATTTTAATCAAGCCATGGTGAAAGAGGCTAGAGTCGAGGCTCTGCTTCTTGTATCTTTTAGACATCTTGTACAGACTCCTTAGCAAATAAAATGACACATTCAAATGGAAACCTATAAAGTGCATAAGCAACCGCACATGATAAATAAAAGCTATGCCATAACGGCCCTCACAGGTTATAAACTGTTTAAGAACTGATAAGAACCTTAAGCAAAGAAACAAGAATACCTTTCTCACAACAATCAATCTTTCTGGAAGTCATGAAGAGGCCCGAGGGCACTTCTTCGATTTTTGAATTCTTGAACCACTTTTGACCGATGAGAGGAAGCCCTATGGATTTGCTCAAAAACTCTTCAGTCACCTCCAAATGAATATCTCCAACCTTCGCTCTATATCCATTAAACGTTTGTGCGAATTCCTTAGCCACACGAAGGTTATACCCTTCGAACTTCTTAATGAAAGTATCCCAACCCTGGCCTTTCAAATCCTCGACTGCATCATCATGAGACAACAACGTTTGAGAGCCATTCAGATCTATTCGGACAACAAGATCCATTAAGAGTATGACCAGACTGTAACAAGAACGACTCATGCTAGCTGTGGGTTTAGATGGCAGAAGTAAAAGGAACAAGTTGGAGCAAATAACATGGAAACAAAACAAGCAAAACCCATGCACGTTCATAATATAATATCAAGTTTTCAGTCATGAAGTTCAAGCGTTCCTGGTAATGAGAACCTCAAGTAAAAGGCATAACACAAACCCTCAAACCATAATCAAACTACCAACAAAAGGATTATGTACAGGGTACGATAGTGGTGTATTAATCCCCATGTCTAGTAATGAGCATAGTCGATTTGCAAAGGGCTCAAATAAATATGTTTACAATTCAAATGAAAATCGACATTGGGTATTATATTGACATTCAACAAACTCAAAAGGGAAAATCATTCAAGTATTAAATAAGATGTAAGCGAAATGAACCTTTAAAAACCATGTTTTGAATAGGGATATAATGCGAAATTAAGTTTCCATGTTTGATTCATGCTTTCAGTCATGAATCAAGCATGAAAACGCAAATAAAAGAGAATAATCGAACATCTTTTATAATCCAATAATCACCCCTAAATTGTAATATTTACAGGATGAGGATGAGGTGAAGGAAGCTACATGAAGTGTCGTTTGTCGTTCAAAATAGCAAAAACATGTAGGGTTGCCAACAATATATAATGACCATATGATATGTATGTATTTTAATATATAAAAATACATTAATATGAAAGTATAATATGTAATAGATGTACTTACAAGGCATAGATGGCTGTATGATTTAAAAAAGAGGTGTCTTCATTAAGTATGAAGTTTAGATGTTTTTGCTTTTTTCTAGTGATCAAACTTTTTGAAATATGGGTATGTATGCATATTAATATATTAAAAATATATTAATATGAAAGTATAGTATGTAATAGAGGTACTTAGAAGGTATAGATGACTCTATGATTTAAAAAGAGGTGTCTTTATCGAGTGACACGTTTAGATGTTTTTATTTCTTTTTAGTGATCAAACTTTTTGAAGTACAACGTCAATAAAGTAGATACCTTTGTTATCTCTTTGCAAAGTTAGGAGTTTGTTTTTAATTTATTGATATTGTATTTAGTTGGGAATGTTACATGGGTTGATTAAAAATAAGGTTATAAAAGGACTTAACTTTTATCTCTCTAATTTTATCAGTCTTCTCTTAAGGTAAATTTTTAGGAAGTTATTCACATTTATGTTGTTTGGACTTAATTTATTAGTCTCTCTAGAATTTAGAGGCTATTCAAGTATTTCTTTGGACCTAATTTTATTAGTATTCTCCTAATCTAACCTTTCTGAAATCTAGAGGCTATTTAAGTTCATGTTGTTGTGGATGTAGTTCAAAATCAATTTTTCTGAAATCTAGAGGCTATTCAAGTTGATGTTGATTTTCTGAAATCTAGAGGTTATTCAAGTTGATGTTGTTGTGGATGTAGTTTAAAATCAACTTTTATTGTTTTTTAAGAAAATCATTTTTTTAAGGAAAATAATATAGTTAAATTAAGAAAATAGCAATCTTATTATATGATAATATATATGCTAACTTTATGGATAATGAGCAAAAAGGAAAATACTATAAGGATTTAATGAAAAAAAAATTATTTTTTCATATCTAAAAATAAATTCTTCATAAAAAAACTACAATTAAATCTCAAATTAATATAGACAAATTTAATTGCTATCTTAAGAAATTATCACTTTAAATATGTGGTTAACATCATTGCTCCCTTACCCCTAGAAGCAAGTGAGTTAGTTACCTTTTGCAGAATGCTTTTACAATTTACAACCAACAGATATAGACCTGTCGAGGTGTCGTGCCTAGCGAGAGGAACTATGAACTTGCAGGGACAGAGCGAGAATATATTCACACGTTAATAATGTATTACTTTCCTTTCATTTGTTGTTATTAGAACATTTTTTCTATTTTTACATAACAATCTTTAGTTTTTATGCAAATGGTTTTTTTTTAATGTAATACATATATTATTTGGTGAAAGTGTTGATGCATTATAAATAATTTTTTTATTTGATTTTTGTTGGATGTATATTGGGGAAATATATTTTTATGTTAATGTTATACATTTTTTTCCAACAGAAAATTTCTCATTGTATTGATATATAATTTTTTTTCAGAAAAGATATACATAGTTTGACGAAGACATTGCTAGTCTAAAAACAAGACAACAAAAAGGACTTCCAATTTCCTTGAAGTACCAAGAAGATACCAAAAAAAGTAGCCATCTTGCAGGCTGCAAATGAGACCTTCAACTCTAGAGAGAGAGTAATAAAACTTATCACAACCTCTTACTATACCAAACCCAACAAAAATTTCAAGGCTGATCTAATATAAGTTAAGGGACAGAGTAGGACCTTCTTTTCCATCTACCCAATTGTTATATGAGTTTTTTCCTTCTTGTTGTTGAATAACCTACTTTGATAGAAAGTTGGCCTCCGTATTTAATTCTCTGTATATATGAGAGAATCTGATTGCTCTGAAATTTTTGATAAGGTCTCCTATTTTGTCCTTCCAACAATCTAAAGCACAAACCTGCAGATTTCCTTTATCATTTAACTAATTGATTACTATTCTTGAGTCTCCCAATACTTTGATGTCTCTAATATCCAACCGAGTTGCCAATCTCAAAGTTGCCCAAACTCCTAGCAATTCTTCCCTTGTATTTGTACCCTCTCCATAATTAAAGGTCCATTTATAAACATAAAGATCAGAGCTCCTAATCACCCCCCATGCCCCACTCTGTTGGCCACTAGATTGAGCTACTCCATCAAACCATCCCATTGTAGTCCCTGCTTGTTGTGTTGGTATAAAATACCAGACTGTAGGTACTTTATGATAATATGATATTCTATTAAATGCTCCAAGAGACTTGATGACTATAGAACTGATAGAAGGAGACCCCTTCTCAAATAGAACTTTATTTCATTCCAACCAAACATTCCATAAAATTATTGTGGGTAGAGTAGTGAAACCAGGCTTCTTCTCTAACCACTTTTTGTAACAATATGTTAGAGTGTTTCCTTCCCAATCTTTCCTTAAATTTAGCCCACTTCGAGTTTCCTTCCACACCTATTTAGTAAATATGCAGTGGATCAATATATGGTTTAAAGTCTCTAATTCCTTTTTACAAAGGTGACAATAGCCAAGCCCTTCCCAGCCCTTTAATTGTAAACTATTCTAGGTTAATATTTTGTTTTCCACTAATATTAAGATGAATAGCTTTATCTTTAAAGCTAAATCCCATTTCCAAAATGAACACCTCCACCCTCCGATTGACTGCATCTAGATTGTAGAAACTAAAGCATCATAGACATTTTTGACATAGAGAAGGCCCGACTTATCCCCCCCAATCCACTTTAACTCATCTTCTATGTCCTATAGTTGAACCCTCGATCCGATTAGAGCTCTATGAAATAATTCCCATTCCTTTTCCACTTCTCCCATAAGTCCCATTTCGTCGCTCTCTTTCCACTGAGAGAAGATAAATCTCGATCAGTTAATTCCCCTAGCTTGATAGAGTAGAGTAATGTTTTTATGTTTTAAGAGAAATAAGAGGTTTTAAGACAGATATGAAGAGTTCCCCAAACCCAGAATCTTATCTCTACCAATTTGAACAGAATGCCCAGATCCCGGGCTCCAACTCAGCCAATGCATAAGGAGATGAACTGATTTTAAGATATTTTTCCAAGTGTGTGAGGCAGAAGTTAACTGAAAAGTCGTTGATCTGAGCCAAGTTGTTACTGAAATGTAGGGAAGATATTTATCTTTTATTAATCTATGCCATATGTCGTCCTTCATTAACACTCACCATAAAGTGGTTTCTGCAAGTGCTTTGTTGAATATATGAATGTTCTGAATTCCCCACCCGCCAAGGTACTTTGGTTTGACTAAATCCTCCCTTCTAAACAGATGGAAATGATGTTTTTTACTACAACCCTTCCAAAGGAAGTTGTACAATGTTTTCCTGATCTTGTTAAGGATTGAGACATGAATAACCGTCATGTATAATGTTATACATGGAGAAATGGTGTAGATGAAATACAATAATAATTGAAAGATAAAAACAAATAGAAAACAAAAGATATTATTGATCTTTGAAATGGAAGGAATCCTATTCTATTCATACAACTTAAAATAACCATTTTGTTACATTCAATAAAAAATTGACTGGATTGTTGGCGACACAACATATTTTTGGAGAAATTTTCATTAGAAAGCATTAATATATGGTGTAAAACACAATTAAGTTGAGATTAGGACAACAGATTAAAACAAAAAGCACATTGGACTAGTGCTACTGGGTGAGTGTAAGCTAATGATGGTCTCTCATGACGCGTTAGTGGAAATGAAAAACTGAAAAAAAACAATTTGTTAACTTGGAGGGATTATTCAAGGTACTTTTACAATGAATTTTAATATGTTGTAAGAAGATGAAACTTACGAAATTGAATTATCTTTCTGAATACACAAATTTTATTCATAGAAATTGTGAATAACTATGTCAAATTCGATTTTTTCTAACAAGGGTGTTGGCATTAGAAGTCACTCCTGGATTGCAGCAGGAGCGGAGCCCAACGCCCATCAGTTTATGTCACAAATAATTTAATGGGGTGATCGAATGGATAGAGACTCAAGAAGGTATCATTCTAACTCAGAAAACCGGGCTTGGTATGTAAAAAACAAAGGAGGTCTTGATCTAACTTTCGTTAGTGAGTTGATTATAAAATGAGCAGATGGAAGAATTGGTGAGATGAGTGAGAAAGACTGCTTTGGGCATCAGGCCTTTCAACAAGTTGAGGAGGAAAAACTCAGAATACAAGATCCTCTTGGTTCAGAGTTTCGGGGAACTGAAGGGTGACTTGACTGGATCTTCCAATTCCAAATCATTCAGTGTTGAGAAAATACAAGAACTGATTAGAAACAATACAACTATTACAGTGATCCAACATACATCATCATATAACAGCGCAACTCGACTAGATCCTCCAATTCCAAGCTGTTCTAACATAGTGTACACAGAGAGATGGAAAGAGGCTGACATTCATAAGGCAAGAAGTCTCAAGTGCCAATACATAACCAGAGAAACTAGTGCTTCATCAAAACTTTACAATCGGAAGCCTAGCTCAACCATTGATACCTACAAAAATACAAAAACCAAGTACATATACTCCTCCCCCTTTTTCGCAGCAGAGGCGTCTCATGTCTTTCAAGGTGTGGCATCTCCTCAGTCAAATCTGGCCTGAACTCCCTCATCAGACGTTACCTTAAATTTGCATGGCATTTGTAGGGGGGGAGGGGAGCTGAAACATTAAAGGCTAAGGTAGCATGTGAGGACTCCTTGGGTCAGACGAGGACTCGTCATGGCTTCTTTGAAAAAAACCAGCATACAGGACCATTTCGGGCAGACTACATGTCAGAAACTCCATGCTTTTCATTTAATGAGTGAGTTGAGGTTTCAACTACCTTCCCCCACCTTCATTTACTTTGGGCAGGGACCAAGATCGAGGCCGAGCTGAACTGGTACCCGGAGAACGCAGTGCTTCCCTTTGCAGCTAAACCCGGTGCTTTCGCCCTTTGCACAACTCTCTCTATCACCCCCAAGTGACCACGGGCTGTGAGCCTATGCCTATCTTCAAAGGCACTTTCGACATTTCGTGTTTTGGCGATTTGAAAAGACATGGAGAAAAAAGACCCTCTGTTCTCTTCGAAATCCTGGTAGCTGAAATGGATTGATCGTGTGCCACACATCCCATTGGATGGATGACCTAGATCAACACTTGAATGAATGTGGGACCACCTCTGGCCTAGACCCTTTTGGCGTTTCAGGCTTCGAGGATTTGAAATGCAATGAAAGAATGAGATCTTCTGTTCTCTCGAAGTCTCAGTAGCTGAAAATGTGACATAACCCAATCGCGCGCCACGTGTCCTTGGAATGGATGACCCGAATCAAAATTAAAATATGAGACCTCCTCTGGCCTGGACCCTTTCAGTGTTTTAGGCTTTAGGGATTTGAAATGTAGTGAAAGAATGAGATCTTCTGTTCTCTCGAAGTCCTGGTAGCCGAAAACGGGACGGAACCCAATCGCGCACCACGTGTCCCTGGAATGGACGACCCAGATCAAAATTAAAATACGATACCTCCTCTGGCCTGGACCCTTTCAGTGTTTCAGGCTTTGGGGATTTGAAATGCAGTGAAAGAATGAGATCTTATGCTCTCTCGAAGTCTCGATAGCCGAAAACACGACAGAACCCAATCGTGTGCCACGTGTCCCTATAATGGATGGCCCAGATCGAAAGTAAAATACGATACCTCTTCTGTACTGGACCCTTTCGGTGTTTCGGGCTTCGGGGATTTAAAATGCAGCGAAAGGATGAGACCCTCTATTCTCTCGAACTCCCGGTAGCCGAAATACCGAAATGGCCTGCTCTCACACCATGCATCCCTTGCTTGGACGGCTAAGATATTTTGGTAAAATGAGCGCTATCCATCACGCTAAACCTGGTGCAACTTGGTGAACCGCGATCACCCACCGATCGTCGATCTGCTTCGTCAATTGATCCTTGCCATTGAAATCAGACTGCTCGCTCACTTGATTTTTGGCCCTAACTGGACTTCCTCTGGAGGCTGCGCTTGGCGCTCATGGCTACGGCCTTTGAATGCGACACATTCGATCAACTTTTAGACACTGCGTCTATGCATTTACACTAGGGGACCGAAGTCAGAGAGAGAACACCGCTTTGTAAGAATTTTCACTAACATTAGGCTCCATGGGGGATAGAGTCGTCCAAACGATGCTCTAAGGACTTCATCTGTAGCTTCAGTGCCTTGTTGTTGGGCTATGGAGTCATTTATTAGACCGGAAGTAAATAAACAAATAATAATAATAACAAAAAAAACAATATTTACAAGACAAGGAGCCATCTAAGGCTCAAACAAAACATTTCTTCAGGAAATGCCCATTTACTGGGCCATTAAAAACTTCCTCACCCTCCAGATCCTGCAACTTATACGTGTTGTTCGAGAATACTTCAGTGATTCTAAAGGGCCTGATCTAGAGAGTGTCAAACTTGTTGTGTTTGCCCCTATCCTGCCTAGGTGCATCCCACTTAAGTACCAGATCCCCAAGCTCAAATTCCTTCTTTGTGACCTTCCTGTCAAAGGCCTGCTTGACCTTCTGCTGATGACTATGGGCCAAGTCCATCACTTGTTCCCTGATCTATTGCACCTCCACTATTTGATGAATCCTTCTGATCATATGGTCTAGATCTCCTTCAAAATCCTGGAATAATTTCGCTACAGGTAATGCGAGCTGAGTGGGAAAAATGGCCTCTGTCCCATAAACTAGTTGAAAAGGTGAGGTGCCCAGGGATTTTTTTGTTGTCACTCGATCGACCCATAGAGAGAATTTAAGTTTTGAATCCCAAGCCCTCTTATTGTCTTCCAAAAATCTTTTTATGAGCTTGATTAGGCTTTTATTGGAAGACTTTGCTAATCCATTTCCTAGAGGATAATAGGGGGTTGAGTGAATTAGAAAAATTTTGAACTGTTCACAGAACTTAACCAGAGGCTTAGACTTGAAAGAAGCGACATTATCTGTGACTATTCTGCTGGGACAACCAAATCTGGTTATGATATCCTCTAGGAAACTGATGATCACCTTATGAGAAGCATTCCTGGTGGGGACTGCTTCTATCCACTTAGTGAAATAATTTGTTGCAGTCAGGATCCATCTATGCTAGCCACTTGAAGGGGGGTGAATTTCTCCAATGAAGTCCAACCCCCATTGCTGAAAAGGTGTTGAAGCTACCACAGGATTTAGTGGCAGTGATTTGAGCTGCTACTTTCCTGAGAACCTTTGGCATTTGAGGCAAGCCTTGACTTCTTTGCAGACATCTGTAAACAAGGCGGGCCAGTAATACCCAACTCTGAGGATTTTGTGAGCTGTGGTCTTCCAGAAATGATGCCCTCCACAAAGGCCGCTATGGAACTCAAACATAAATTTCTGGGCTTCCTGTGGGTTCAGACACCTCAACAACACCCCTAGGGGGTCTCTCCAGTACAAGACTTGGTCAATGAGGAAATACCTTATCGTCTTGAGATTTAAAGCTCTTACCTTACTTTTACCCATTCCATTAGGAGGCTTCAGATTTTCCAGAAAGTACAAAATGTCTCAGTACCAGGTGCATTCTGCTAGTGATGAGCCATCATGAGAGATTTTTCTAGATGACTCAGCTTGCTGGTTTTCTGAGAAAATATTTATGACGCTAATCCCCAAGGCCCTGCAATTGGATTCATCCAACAGCTTGGCTAAACCCTGCCCTTTAACCAACTTGGTGGGCTTTATCTCCAAGTCAAACTCCAAAATCTTGGCGATCCACTTACCTCTTCTTCCATCTACGTCAGGTTGTACCAAGATATCTTTCACAGATTCTGAAGGCACATACGCAGTCACTTTTGAGTGAAAGACATAGACTCTGAAATATTTGAGAGCTTTCACTAAGGCATAAGCTTGTTTCTCCATGATTTCATACCTGATCTCTGCATCTCTTAATGCCTTACTGAAGAATGAAATGGGCTGCTCTCGACCCTCCTCATGTTTCTACAACAAGACCATTTCTACTGTATCAAAAGAAGCGAACGAAAAAATTAGAAAATCCTTGGAATAGTTAGGATTGATTAGCACAGGTGCCTCAGTCAACGCCCTTTTTATTTGGATGAAAGATTCCCTGGACTCAACAATCCATTTTACTTCATTTCCTGAGCATGACTGTGACGTGTTTCACCAACTCAGCAAAATTTGAGACGAATCTCCTTAGGAAATTAATCTTCCCCAAAAAGGCCTGAACTTCCTTCCTAGATTTGGGAAGTGACAGGTTTTGAATTTCCTCTACCATGCTGAGATCAATCCTCACTCCCTCTGCTGATACTATATGGCCTAACAACTTCCCCTCCTTCATAGCAAAAATAAACTTCTTGGGATTTAAAGAAAGGCCAAACTTCCGACATTTTAGGAAAACCTTCCTTAGGTGACAACAGTGCTCCAAATCAGACCTAGAGAAGACTGTGATGTCGTCCAGATAGATCACCACAAACTGGTCTTTCTCTCTTATGAAGGACATATCCATAGCTCGTTGAAAAGTTGCTCCTACGTTCATAAGTCCAAACGACATCTTGGCATACATGAATGTCCCCTAGGGAGTGGTGAAGGTCGTCTTCTCTCTGTCCTTGGGCATGACTGATATCTGATTATACCTAGAGAAACCATCAACCATGGATATCCTAGATGCACCAGTTACCCTCTGCAATATGTGTTCCATGTTGGGAAAGGGATAATTGTCTTTCTTTGAGCTCCTATTGAGGTTTCTGAAGTCAACACAGAGCCTAATTTCCCCACTCCGAATATCTCAAGGGAACTATGATTTGGGCATCTAACAGTTTCCTTACTTCTCTCTCCATGATAGGCAACAACATGGTATTTATTTGTCTTAACTTCTACCTAAACGGTTTAGCCTCCTCCTTCAGTGGGATCTTGTGTTCAATGATAGACGTGTCATATGTCTTGAGGTATTCATAAGTCCATGTGAACACATCAACAAATTCTCTTAATAGCTCAATATATTCAGCTCTCTGTTCTTGGGTCAGGCTTCTTGACAATCTGACAAATTTAGGCTCCTCCCGTGTGCCAATGTTGCACTCAGCTGAATCAGCCTCTTCTAAAGGGACTAGTCCCTTTGGAATGTTATTGCTAGGCAGCTGAATAATCTGGTGATTAGAAATTTTATTTAAGAATACCTCAGGGCAGGGGTGACCTTCAAGGTCAGGGTCCTGATCAATGTGCAACACAAAAAATTCGTAGACAGCCTGCAGAAAATTCCTGATTTCAAGATCGTCTTTGAATACCTTTGAATGTCTGACATTGTCCGATATAGCTGGCCTATACTTTATGTCAACATCCTATTTTCTCTTATGGGGTAGAGGGATCCGAAACAGACTCGTCGAAATGGCTAAGGAATCAGCCAAAGCATTTTTCTCCCTTGGGATAAAAGAGATGTTGAAGGCTGAGAAGAAATTGTCAATCAAGTCCCACACCTCATTTCTGTAGCTCCTGAGCTGAGGATGCTTGGCCCGATAAGAATTTATGACTGGCTGAATAATTACCTCAACATCTCCAAACATTGCTATCTCCTCTATACCCATCTCCTTTGCAGCCCTTAAACCCAGAACCAGAGCTTCGTATTCTGCCACATTATTGGTGGCTTCAAATTCTAGTTTGTATGATAGGGACATGGTTTCTTGACCAGGTGACACCAACACCACTTCGTCACTAGAGCCTTCGCTAGAAGAAGCCCCGTCGAAAAAAATCTTCCAGACAAGGGTGGTTGGAGGAGGCATCTCGTGATTAAAAGGAGGCTACCTTCTAATTTGAAAAGGGGCTTCAGGAGCAACAGTGAAGTGCAACAAACTAGATCCAAAATTAGTGTCTAGTGCAAAGATAGGGTGATTGGCGGGATTCATCTCATCAGTAACAATGTAGGCCAGCTGGGCTTCTCTGTACAACCTCCTATATTCCCCTCCAAATACTGGAATGGTAGCATATGTGAGATCCATTTGCAATGTTCCTCCAATCTTTTTAATCCAAGATCTTGACAACAACATGCCAAACTTGGGAGGAACATCGGCTACTAAAATGTCCATGACCACACTTTTCATTGGCAACTGAAACAAAGAGACGACCAAGTCTTTGATGACTCCGAGGCATTGAACCATTCTTGAATCGAAAGAGTACAAATCATGGTAAGCCTTCGTCATCTCCAGTCCCAATTCTTCCATGACTATTTTGGGCATAAGGTTGTGGGAAGCCCCTGAATCCATGAGGCAATTATGCATCACCTTATCATGTATGTTCAGGGATGTGTAGAAGGGAGGGGATGAGTCATTTATGTATTCTACCATGGGACCTAGGACAACTTCTGGCTTTTCATATTGAAGGTTTATTGAGTCAGTGGAAGGCTGGGGGGGCTCGGATTGTAGTAGCTTAGAGAGGGACCTTTTGAAATCTTCATTTTTAACTAGTTCTGAGAGGGGTACAGGAATTTTGATTTTATGAATCTCATGCTCAAAACTAAAAGAGGAGAGGGGCTTAGGAGATTCCTTTATCTCGAAGACAGGCTCTTTGGCTGCTGACAAAGTATTTTGAGTTTTCTTTTCTCTAGTAGTTATTGCTGCAACTTCAGCAGGCCTTTCTGCTATGAGGGGTTGATCCTGACTGTCAAAAGAATCATCTTTCTTCTTTGAACTGAGATGGTATCTTCTAGGAGCATTGTTGGCCTTCTCCCCTTTACCCAACTCATTGATTTGGATGCTCATAAGGGACTCTTCATATGCATCTTGATTCAAATGGGGAAAATGGGAGGTGTCTTCAATGTAGTGAATTTCGGGGTCAAGCTCTTCTATCTCCTCTCCCTCCTCATGAGAAACTATGTTGCTTTGGAGAGGGATCTGAATCCTCTGATCATCTCTGTCTCTACTCCTTTGTTCCCTTGAGGAGGCATATGGCACATTTCTACCAGGCCTCCTTAAACCTCTGCTATCAGTATTCTAGGGATTTCTGTACACGGGTTTCCCCTCTAACTCCCACCTTTCCATCCTAGCCGAAAGAGATTTCAACACTTTAGTTACCTTGTCTATTTGAGGAGAAAGGGGGGAGGAATGGGATGAGGAGGCTTCAGTTCTCCTCTTGGATATGTATCTGTCAGCCTTACTCCTGAGTCGGTCAACAACCAATATATTAGACTCTACTTCTACGGCTGCGTCCTGTATGTGCGCTAGAGTGGTAGCTCTCCTTTCCCTCAATAAGAGGTAGAAATCAGGATCAAAAGCATTAACATAAGTAATCTTTGTAGAGGCTTTTGAGAGCTTAATCTCAGCGGGGATTTTATTGTACATTTTGTTAAATATTTTGGAGAAGTCAGAAACAAACTCTCCTTCCTTTCTCTTCAAAGATCCAAACTCTGTCATGTAATACATGAAGTCCTTTTTGTCTCCCCACTATCTCAAAAAGATTTTATCCAAAGCCTCAATCCCATTAATAGATCTAGGAGGCAGGGCCCTAAACCACTTTATAGCCTCACCCTCAAGGCTATGGATGAAAATCCTCATCCACACATCTGCGTGCATGATGACATGGTCATCTATAAAACTGTAAAAGGCTTCAAGGTGTTCTTCTGCAGTTATGTCCCCCTCGCCTGTAAACTTGGGCAACTGCTTGAGGTAACCATCTACTGGAAGGGCATTGAGAGGCTGGGGTAGCAAAAGGGGAGCATACCTGGTGGCTATAATAGCCTCCATTCTGGTCATAGGGGGATTTTCTCTTGCCATAGGGATATTAGGTGGAGGAGAACTCGGAGGGGAAGGAGCTTGAACTGGGGATACTGGAAATAGGCTTACAGGGGTAAGGGAAGTGACAAGGGTTTCTCCCTCTAGTCCAAAACCAGGAGGAGACAACTCGGCAGGAACACTTCTAAAATTTAGGAAGCAGGAGGCTTCAGAAAATAGTCTGTTGCGAAGCTGAGGAGAAGAAAAAGGAGTTTATACAGAAGGAGACAAAAAATTACCTAGTTTGGCGGTGGAATTTTCTCCTAGGGGGGCCTTTCCTTTTTTGAAATTTGCCTGTGGCTTAGCTTCAGGCGTAGCTAGAGGCAGCTGTGGATGGGACCGCGTGTGTCTACCTCTGAAATCCACAATTAAAATGATAGGTTCGCCACAGTGGAGTCGTCACAATGGAGTCACCAGGTGCACAGTAGCAATATTCAAAGGCTCTGATGCCTGATGCACCTTCAAAATCAGAGGCTCAATGTCGTTCAATCTCGGGGAAAATTTTCAACTTCATCCTCGACAACGGTACCACAAATGTTGGCATTAGAAGTCACTCTTGGATTGCAGCAGGAGCAAAGCCCAACACCCATCAGTTTATGTCACGAATAATTTAATGGGGTGATCGAATGGATAGAGACTCAAGAAGGTATCGTTCTAACTCAGAAAACCGGGCTTGGTATGTAAAAAACAAAGAAGGTCTTGATCTAACTTCCATCAGTGAGTTGATTATAAAATGAGCAGATGGGATACTTGGCAAGATGAGTGAGAAATATTGCTTTGGGCATCAGGCCTTTCAACAAGTTGAGGAGGAAAAACTCAGAATACAAGATCCTCTTGGTTCAGAGTTTCGGGGAACTGAAGGGTGACTTGACTGGATCTTCCAATTCCAAATCATTCAGCGTTGAGAAAATACAAGAACTGATTAGAAACAATACAACTATTACAGTGATCCAACATACATCATCCTATAATAGTGCAACTCGACTGGATCCTTCAATTCTGAGCTGTTCTAACACAGTGTACATAGAGAGATGGAAAGAGGTTGACATTCATAAGGCAAGAAGTCTCAAGTGCCAATACATAACCAGAGAAACCAGTGCTTCATCAAACATTTACAATCGGGAGCCTAGCTCAACCATCGATACCTACAAAAATACAAAAACTGAGTACATATACTCTTCCCCCTTTTTCCCAGCAGAGGCGTCTCAGGTCTTTCAAGGTGTGGCATCTCCTCAGTCAAATCTGGCCTGAACTCCCTCGTCAGACGTCACCTTAACTTTGCATGGCCTTTGCAGGGGGGGGGAGATGAAACATTAAAGGATAAAGTAGCGTGTGAGGACTCCTCGGGTTAGATGAGGACTCGTCATGGCTTCTTTGAAAAAAACCAACATACAGGACCATTTTGGGCAGACTGCCTGTTGGAAACTCCATGCTTTGCATTTAATGAGTGAGCCAAGGTTTCAACTACCTTCCCCCACCTTCATTTACTTTGGGCAGGGACCAAGATCGAGGCCGAGCTGAACTGGTACCCGGAGAACGCAGTGCTTCCCTTTGCAGCTAAACCCGACGCTTTGGCCCTTTACACAGCTCTCTCTATCACCCCCAAGTGACCACGGGCTATGACCCTGTGCCTATCTTCAAAGGCGCTTTCGACATTTCGTGTTTCGATGATTTGAAAAGATGTGGAGGAAGAAGACCCTCTGTTCTCTTTGAAATCCCAGTAGCCGAAATGGCTTGATCGTGTGCCACGTGTCCCATTGGATGGATGACCTATATCAACACTTGAATGAATGTGGGACCACCTCTGGCCTGGACCCTTTCGACATTTCGGGCTTCAGGGATTTGAAATGCAGTGAAAGAATGAGATCTTCTATTCTCTCAAAGTCCCGGTAGCTGAAAATGCGACATAACCCAAACGCGCGCCACGTGTCCCTAGAATGGACGTCCTAGATCGAAATTAAAATATGAGACCTTCTCTGGTCTGGACGCTTTCGACATTTTAGGCTACGGGGATTTGAAATGCAGTGAAAGAATGAGATCTTCTATTCTCTCGAAGTCCTGGTAGCTGAAAACACGACAGAACCCAATCGCACACCACGGGTCCCTAGAATGGACGGCCTGGATCAAAATGAAAATACGAGACCTCCTCTGGCCTGGACACTTTCAGGGTTTCGGGCTTCGGGGATTTGAAATGCAGTGAAAGAATGAGATCTTCTGTTCTCTCGAAGTCCCGGTAGCCGAAAACATGACATAACCCAATCACACGCCACATGTCCCTGGAATGGATGACCCAGATCAAAATTAAAATACGATACCTCCTCTGGCCTGGACCCTTTCGGTGTTTCGGGCTTCAGGGATTTAAAATGAAATGAAAGGATGAGACCCTCTGTTCTCTCGAACTCCCAGTAGCCGAAATACCGAAATGGCCTGCTCTCAGGCCATGCGTCCCTTGCTCGGACGACTAAGATATTTTGGTAAAATGAGCACTATCCATCGTGCTAAACTTGGCGCAACTCGGTGAACCGCGATCACCCGCTGATCGTGAATCTGCTTCGTCAATTGATCCTTGCCATTGAAATCAGACTACTCCCTCGCTTGATTTTGGGCCCTAACTGGACTTCCTCTGGAGGCTGCGCTTGGCACTCATGGCTACGACCTTTGAATGCGACACATTCAATCAGCTTTCAGACACCGTGTCTATGCATTTACACTAGGGGACCGAAGCCGGAGAGAGAACACCGCTTTGCAAGAATTTGCGCTAACAAAGGGTATCTTATTTTTCCAACAAAATATAAGGTATATGTTCTTGTTCATGCAGGTGTTGATTTCCTTAACGATGAAATTTCATTCCAAAAACTTGTATACTTGTAGGAACCCGTTTTTCTCGTGTCGTGTATTTTTTAGAAATTTTAATATTAATTTTATATATTTTTTAAATTGCCAAAGTCAACATATGCCATAAATTACAAGTCTTTTGTTCATGTAGGCTAAGAAGGTATTAACATGATTATAAAAATCTTATCACAGGTAAAAATATTCTATAGTGCCGCATATAACTCATTTGAGAAATGGTTAATCTGAGAAAAAGTTATAGAAAAAATAAGAGAGGTATGTATTCTAGGATTTTT